>NW_024121766.1:3664318-3704240 GCF_016745375.1 Pimephales promelas
ATAGGTCTGCACAATTCGGCCAAACATTTTAATATATTTCTTTTATTCATAAAATAAACACCAGAAACATATGCAATTAAATTGCAACCTTTACGATTTGATAGTCGCACACTAAGCCATATCACAATTGTGCATCCCTACCATTTACAGACACTGCAAAATGATGTGCATTTCTCAATAATGAGTTTAATGCCGTCTAATTCGATCCAATGGCGGTATTCGATTAGAGGTCAAGGTCTTTTCTCATGGTGAAGAGATTTTTAATTAAATGCAATACATTTTATTTTATGTATTAGCTCGCTCGTTATTTCATCTGACTCCATAAATGAAAACGTTTTTCAATGAAACCTGTGCATCATTAAATCTACACAATGTTTGACTATTCCTTAAACTCGAATAAAAAGTCAGTAGTATAATCAAATATAACAATTTATTATGTCAGGTAAATGTATTATCACAATTTCATAATCGATTGAAAGATAATCAATGCAAACCATCAAATATTCTAGAACAAAGAGGACAATCTTTTGCCCGACATATAAAATGCATGGGCGACTCAGCATTCACGGGCTGATCTGAGATACAGAAAAGGCCCTGATCCTTCCACTGCATTTCATTATATAGTCAGACCTCATTTCATATGTAAACACGAGTTTACAGTGTAAATCAACTGTGTTCACTGTGTACTGGGGGTAGAAGTTGACCATTTGCGAACATTGGAAATTTGCATTCAGGAATTTACACATTTTAGGGGTTGAACCATGTCTAGAGACCACATCCCTTTGTGAGCCAGTTATCCCTAAACTCTTAAAAACCTTATTACCTTTTGTTTTACTTATTTGGAAATAGGACACTTGTACCAGTTGCACTGAGACATTTCATATAATACCAAACACATGTATAAAACTGTATGATAGTTGTTCAAATTAAAACCATATAGATTCTTAAGTGAGTTTGGGTGATCTCTGCGAAAGTGGGGGATGCGGGGAAGAGGTGTGTGTGTGTGTGTGTGTGTGTGTGTGTGTGTGTGAGTTCAAATGTTAATTTGTAGCAACGTCCTTCGTCTCAGACCAGTGGTCAGGTCTATCCCTTCAACTAGTTTTTCCAGTATTACATGAGCATAGCAATGTCATAATTCATATTCAGCCCAACCTACACAAGATATTAGAGTTCCCATAAGTTCTGAGAGTAAACAAAAATGCAGTTACAATTACAGAAAGCAAACTATGCATTGCAGGGTGTTTTTTGTACAAAAAAATTGGGCTTAAATGAAGTCAAGTAAAACTCTGAAAAGCTTGCTGGGAGAGTGACAGAATGTTTGTGTTTGAAGGTGCAGCCCTGGGCAGAGTCTAGCTGTGACCAAACCCTTCAGGAATGACACAGGAAATGGTGAAATCACCCAGGCTCTGGCTGTTTGTTTGGTTGGTTGTCATGACGTATCTTCATTGAATGCTGCTTGAGCACTAGAGTGGAAAGGTCTAGAAGAGTCTGCCTCTGTGCTGCTATCACCCCATTCAAAGGCATCCCTCAGACCCGCAGAAACGCCGAGCGCAACCCCATAACCCACAAAAGCAATACACGTTGTTGATTTACGGCTGCATACGGAGCTCAGGTCCACTGAATAGCTCATCCAAGTTTATCAGGAACAAACTATACAACAGAGGAATGTTACAGCCTTTGGCGAGGGCCATAAACAGAGCTGACCACATCTGCCTCGCTGCAGTCAAGAGAGGGCCGTGACCTCTGACCCCACCCGCCACTGGAGTCATTGTTGTAGCCTGCAGCGCTTCATTGTGTGCGAGCGGCACGTGGAACAACGGTCTCGGCGTCTAATGGCTGGTTGCAGCTGGTGATAGGAATGGATGATATTGCTAAAACTATTAAAATTTTTAAGACTTTTGCCAACAATACTACATATTTTGTATATAGCTATTTTTATGTAATTATTCCGAAATCAAAATAAGGAGTTTTGTCAGACAGGGGGTAATTGGGAACATTGTCTCAGGCACTATACAAGTTGGGCCACTCAAAAAAAAAAAAAGAAAAAAAAAAAAAGCTCCCGGGACCCATGAAGTTCCCCAGAAAAGAAAATGTTTAACTCTTTTGATTAATTTTTTTACATTCTTTTGATTTTGGGGGGAAATTTTGAATGTTAAGTCAAAATTTCCCCCCAAAATCAAAAGAATGTAAAAAAATTAATAAAAAGCTTGGGCCTTAGGGTCAGTTTTTTCTTTTTGCTATTTAAAGAAATCCTATTATTCAATGATCAAAAGTGACAGCAAAGACATTTTTATAAATAAACATATATATATTAGGGGTGTAACGATACACATATTCGAATCGAACCATTCGGTACGAGGCTTTCGGTTCAGTTTTCGGTACGCATTTTTGAACCGAATGGTTTGTTGGACCGTTTTTCCTGCTGACCAAAATTTCGTTATTTTAAATGTAGGCGGGTTGCGCATGGCAAGCGTGCTCATAATGTAAGAGACACTGGCGTGACTACAACATTGCCAAACATCAAATGGTAAATGTAATGTAAGCGGAACGAAACTGAGCTACTCGTTATTGTTTGGTTGACGGACCGTTTATCAGTTTGGACCAATGCAGTGCGAGCCGATCTTGATCAGTGGCGATCGAATTCGCCACTGAAGTAATAACATCGCTGCGAATCTGCGAGTGAGAAACATTCACATTTCTATGTTATTAACGGATCAAACCAGGAAGAAACATTGTAACATCATGGATTTACTGTATAACACTACGAACTGTAACCATGGAAGTTTGGCAGGAATAGTAGGTTATAATGCTTTCAAGTAACATTACGTCGGTTTTATTTTGTAATCTGAACTAAAATAAACCTTTGTTTATAACTACTACAATATTTCACTTTGTCCAAGGTGCTGTTTTGTTTAATATGCTCCTAAGAAAAGTTAAGTATAGCTCCATCATTGCTCAAAGTAAAAAAATATCATTGTTAGTTTTAATAAAAATATATTTAAAAAATTTAAATCAAGAAAATTTCTCTGCTATTTCTTTCTTTTTGCTGAATTGGAAACGTACTGAACAGTATCGAACCGAACCGTGGCACAAGTGTATCGAACCGTGAATTTTGTGAACCGTTACACCCCTAATGTATTTTTATTTCTCTTCTTTTGAACTTTCCATTCATCAAAGAATCCTAGAAATCCATAAAAATATTAAGCCACATTGAAAACCTTTTCAACATAATGATAATATTAAGAAATGTTTCTTGACCACCAAATCAGATTCAGCACATAAGAATGCTTTCTGAAGGATCATGTGACCCTGAAGACTGGGGTTATGATGCTAAAAACTCAGCTTTACCATCAAAGGAATATATTACACTATGAAATATATTAAAATAGAAAAAAATAGTTATTTTAATTGCAAATTTAAATTGTTTTTACTGTGCAAACAAATGCAGTCTTGGCAAGAATAAGAGACTTCTTTCACAAACATTTTACAATTGAGCAAACCCTTTCCTACTACAATGCATGATAAAAAAAAACTTATTTTTTTAGTTTAATTCTAAATTTACATAAATTGTTCTAAAATTGACTTTATTTCCTTTAAAATGTACATTTTCTTTCTATTCTTTTCTTTGATTCTTCCTTTAACAGTTTTTGTAAGATTCGCTCAGGCAGAAAAGCAATAAGCTGACAAGGAAGATATTTGCTATTTTTCCATGAATATTTTTTTTAATCCAAACCAATTTTCAGAGGAAACATGAACTTACAATGAACAAAGGAGAGAAACAGAGAATAGAAATAAATGGAACAGTTTTTCAAAGGATTTTCATATTCAGCCAAAACCCAAAGGGACATCATGTTACCAATAACAAGGAACAACCAGTAAGTCACGCCAGAAACTACCTTTGACACGAGGCCTTGTGAGCAATGCTTTGCTACCGCTGGCATGTGCGCACACACACACACTTCTCTAACAGGCAGACAAAATCCCTGCTGTGCTTATTGATTGAGGCCGTGCAAGACACAACAAAAGCCTGACACTATAGGTCACAACTTTGAAACACAGGTAACCAAAGACCAATCATCCATCCACTTCTGTTTGGTACCAAGTTATCACTCCAAACAATGTTATTGATCCGCTATTCTGGTCTATGCACTGTTTGTAATGAAGACAACATGTACCTACATTTTAATGGTATATTCTTCTTATACCGGTAAAAGGAGCACTTACTTCTTCAGAGGTTTAAAACATCAAAGTTGTGAAATATTATTCCAATTTAAAATATTATTCTGATTTTGCACTCAAATTAGACATTACTTCTCATAATCAATGTTGAATGTTGTGCTGCTTAATATTTTCATGGAAACCATGACATGTTTCTTCATGATTATTTGATGACTAAAGTTTGAAAGAACAGCATAGTTTGAAATTAAAACGTTTTATTGGATTATCATTTGTTATTGGATTATTTATCGGATTATCATTTGTTAGTTGTAGCCCAAACACTATATATAAATAAAGTATCCAGAATGTTGTTAGTAAATAACTCCACTGGCCTGTGATGTTCCCTTGAGTGTTATTCTCTGAGCTCGTGATTTCTTGGAATTGACATTCAATATTTTCTCATATAGACATGAAGGTCATAGACAATCTATGTAAGGAACAAGTGTAATGGTTCTGGTTTGGGTTTTTGCTTATGCTGGTTTTGAACCTACAAACAAACGTAAAAGTGAGCTGGGTAATTTAATCACTAGCAATGCCAAATTAAATCGCAAACCATTTGTTTGAACAGCCAGAACAAGAGAACAACATTGGATCACCTGTGGAGGGAATATTTGCTGATGTTTTGGTGCAGATATTACACTAGAGATTTGTAACAATATTTTTTTTTAAGTTATTTTGTGAATATAAATGTAAAATCGAATGCACTGTTGCTGCTTTTTGTTTACAAATGTGTAAACTGGTGTTTCAGAGCTGCCAGAATTATGTTCTATTGCGCAGTCAACAGTGATGCACTCAGGCCATTAAACTGTATTATAAAGCCTATCAAGATCCAGAAAGACATCCATTCCTTCACATTTTCCTTATTGTAAAAGCAGCACTTTTAGGTTCGGTCTTATTGATATGCATCCTCCTTTTCTCAACATGCACACTTCCATGCTAAGAATATATCTGGAATAGAGCCAGACCGATATATCGGCATTTTCCAAACTATCGGTATCGGCAGTTATAATAGCCGATAAAATAATATTTCAAAAATAAAATAAAAACGGACGAAGCACGCTTAAACCATGTCATGAGTGTTGGAGTTTTATAGTTTGTCCACCAGAGGGCACTCTACACCGTCCCAGTTGGTCACAAGACATACATTGCTTGAATAACAACTAAAAGAACATCCCCTTCAGTTCTCTTAACTCAAATAAGCATGACAAAATTTGTGACTATCATGTCCAGTTTTGCTGCTGTTAAATAAGCCGAGAGTGAAGCGGAATTAGCTAGTAATAATTATGTTACGTTGTTACAGTGTAGTTGAATGACTGTCCTTTTAACTTTTGACAATGTGACTGAAGTATTTCTGTAATAGCGTGTGAACGTTATAGCAATGAGACGTATCATCTCTCCTTGGCCTGTCATATTAAAAATGTATGTTTTTCAATTTGCAGTATGACGTAATCCATTGCTAAATTATGGCTCATCATAGACTAGCTAACCACAAAGCTAGCTAATACCAATATCACCAGTCTGTTCTGTTGTGACAATAAAAGAAACAAGTTTCTTTTAAAAATGCATTATCATATTATTTTAGTTAAAACTACAAATAACTACAAATAACTAATGTTAGGGAAATCTGTTAATGTTTTGTTGCGCGTTTCTGAAATAAAAAAAATATCGGCCGATATATCGGAATATCGGATTTTAAAACCAAAACATATTTGTATCAGTATCGGCCTTCAAAATCCTTTATCGGTCGGGCTCTAATCTGGAAGAAAACAAAACATCTGCACATTTCCAATAAACTGCATGAGTCAAAGTAGATCAAACTAACGTTGCTTGTTAAGTTAAATGTTGGCCTCTTAAATAAGATCTTGATAGGCACAAATTAGATCTATGATTCATTGCTATAATTGCAGCCTATACAACTGATGCACGGAGCGAGTGACTGATGTTGGCTGTGGATGAATGAAGTGCATAATAGCACAAAGTCACATTATGAAAACTGACTTCCAGGAATGCTAAAGCAGACTTCCTCTAATTTTAAAAACAAGCTTTGCTCTATTTCCCATCACTATGCCACAGATTTGTACAATATCATTTCCTGTGTCCACATAATGACCATTTGAGGCCGCAAGGCAAAATGACTGTGTGTGTGTTAGTTACATTAAGACATGAGCATGTGGAGTGGAGTGAGAGTTGCATGAGGGACCAATGAAAAACCACCAATCTTGTCTAGCCAATACCTCTGCATGGAGTCTCAACA
Source organism: Pimephales promelas (assembly GCF_016745375.1). Next base: position 3,670,791 of record NW_024121766.1, read on the forward strand.
TAAGTCACTATTCTAACCTCCACCCCGGGTGCACACCCTCTCTGGACAATTGAAAGCCTGACTGAAGATATTATTACACAAGAAACTGTTTTGAGAGTTTAGCTAGACAAGTGATCGCTTTATGATGATATGCGTTACATCTAGGCACTTCCTTCCTGAAGTCAAAAAGAGGACACATTGGGCTGAAGCTCAGCTGGTCAAAGAGATACAGGTGCTCAGCCAACATACACACCAAAAATACTAACCTAATACTGCAAAATAAATAAACCACAAAGAGGAAAGAAAAATCAGAAACATACAGACAAACCACAAGTGCATCCGATTTGACTACATTTTTAGTTTGATGATGAATAGCTGTAGTGTCTAGTTAGCAAGCAACGCTAGAACTGATATGGTCTGTGTGTGTGCATGAGGTGTCTCTTTATTGTATTTATTCGTGAAATTGTTTGCAATTTGTTTTTTCTTATTTACATTAAATTGAATATGTGTATATATATATATTTTGTCCTTTTAAATGGTTCATTTTATTCTGCTGTTCTCGGTTCACACAAGTGCTGCAGGTGCATGATGTGACGATGTTATGAATCCTCATGTTCTGCGGTTTATGCTAGAGCCAGACCGATTTATCGGCAGGCCGATATTATCGGCCGATATTAGGCATTTTCTAAAATATCGGTATCGGCAGTTATAATGGCCGATAAATTAACATTTCGAAAATAAAATAAAAATGGATGAAACACGCTTCAACCATGTCATGAGTGTTGGAGTTGTATAGTTTGTCCACCAGAGGGCACTCTACATCGTCCCTGTTGGCACGCTCGTGTATAACGTGCCACACATTCTGCAACCTGCTGATCCAGCCAGAGTCAGGCAGAGAGAACCAGTTATCCGCGAGTGAGATCATCGGTTAAGTATGTTCACACGGTGAGTTGGTCACGAGACATACATTACTTGAATAACAATTAAAAGAACATCCCCATCAGTTCTCTTAACTCAAATAAGCATGACAAAATTTGCAATGAGATGCATCATCTCTCCTTGGCCTGTTATATTGAAAATGTACGTTTTTCAATTTGCAGTATGACGTTATCCATTGCTAATTATGGCACATCATAGACTAGCTATTAAACCACAAATCATCGGTCTGTTCTGTTTTGATAATAAAATAAACAAGTTTCTTTTTAAAATGCATTATCATATTATTTTAGTTAAAACTCATTAATAACTACAAATAACTAATAAAAGGGAAATCTGTTAATTAATCTGTTTTGTTGCGCGATTCTGAAATTAAAAAATAAAATAAAAATATCGGCCGATATAGTGGAATATCGGATTTTAAAACCAACAAATTTTTGTATCGGTATCTGCCTTCAAAATCCTTTATCAGTTGGGCTCTAGTTTATGCAGCTATTTGCTCATGTAAAGCTAAAAAAAAAACATTTGTGGTCATTTTAATTAATGGGTCACAGACAGCCACCTATTTCTAATTTAATTTAATTTGGCATTTTAATCTTGTATCTTAACAAGCTTCGATTCTTGGGCCCTGTTTACACGAGAACGCCCGCGGGTGAAAACGTAAAAATATTTTATCGGATGTGCCTTTCGTTTACACGGCGATGGGGTTTTTGAGGCTTAAAAACGCAAAAAAAGTGAAACCACCCTCCAGAGTGGAAATCTTAAAAACGCTCCACCGCCGCGTTCCCGTGTAAACGGTAAAAATGCAAAAGTCTGCTTGACAGTGAAGGTTGTACGCAGGCGCGTGGACTTGGTGCTGTTGTAGTATGCACTCCTAGCCGCCTGAAGTGCATACTACATTGAATTTCACACACTTTTGCGTCACCATTTGCACACGGATTTCCCACACAAAACGCTCGTCTAAACGCAGAATAAAAAGTGATGACGCAACGCCACTTTTGCGTTTTCTCTTCAGAATCGTTTCCGTTGTAAACATAGCCTCGGTCAGGAAAATAATCAAAAAATTTACAAAATGCTCTCATACAATTCTGCACCAGATTTACGATGCTGCAAATTAGTTCACAACTTGCGTACACGAGCGGAGCCCTAACGTGAGATTTTATCGTAGTCACTGCTCACGTGATGTCCATATTGATAAATGCCAAATTTTGCATGGAAATGGTCATATGCACATTTTTCTGTTCTACAAAAGTCAGAAAAGACGTGGGACTGACAGCAATCTGATTCTGAAGCATTGGACCATGGATTGTGCAAAGAAATAAATTAATGAGTTCCAGCCATGGGTGCCACCAGGACGTGAGGTCAACATTCTTTTAGTGCACCACATCCTGGAATTGAGGCATGCTTGTGGTCATAAATGAGCAGGGATAGGATTTACAGCATGCTATACAATGACGTAAAACGTCAAAATATCAATGGTGCATGTTCAGCAACCATACTGAAGAAGAATAGCATACTTGCAGTGATTTGTGACATTTCTAAATAACATACGTTACGTACTTAGGATTCCAAAACGTTCCAAGGCAACAATTTAACCTTAAAATCTCTGATCTAGCATTTTAAACAAGTTATCTCTATCCTTAACTCTTACCAATGAACAGTTTATCACAAAGAATTTCTAGGAAGGGCGGGGAGAACAGGAAGAGAGACACAACAAGACATTCTTGAGAAGCTGTCGCCGGGCGTTCAGGGCAAACACTTTCGCTGACTTTGTGTGGGGTCATAAGAGACTAAAAAATGAAAACGCTCCAGCAGAACATTCCACTGGGCTTCATCAGCTAAAGCCTTGTGCACACGGCAGTGGGAAAACAACACTTTCTGAACCTTATCTTAAACAGAAGAGCTCAAATGCAGGAATATATTAAGGTTTAAAAAAGGCATTTAGCCACAGGCCTTCATAATGGGGGGAAATAAGATGGCAGAACAATCTGTACAGTGCACATAGGTCTCAAAAGATCCAAAAACATCAGTGAATAAATAATGCTTTTAAAAAAAACAATTCCAAGAATCGGATACTGCACGTCAAATCCAAGAAATTCTCCTCAGTTGAGCGCAGACAGGTGATTTCTGGGAATTGCAAATCAAACATTTCACCAACTCACTAAGGGAGTGTGTGTCAATTTGACAGCCAGGACTCGTGGTTTCCCGACAGGATATTTTATACTCAATCACGACTGTTGCTTCATCCCTGATATCGGATTTACTTCCAACTTTACTCGTTGTGCGTGATGTTTGTTAGAATTATGTGCAACTCAAGTTGCACTCGAAGAACGATGCAAATAATTCAACAGACAATTTCAAAATTTCTAATCACACCCAGATATCGCGATCGGATAACAATACACTAAAAATTTTAGCTTACACAGCCATGAAACTTTAAAAGGCACACTGCTGAAATTGAAATTGAGAGAGAGAGAGAGAACGAGAACATAACTCGCGCGCTAGCTGAGTACAATGATCTTGCACATAGACGCACAATCTCTTTACCTTTCCCACAGGTCTGCTTGTTTCCATTAACGATGAGTTTTTCCCCTCAGGAACAGATGTAATCATGCATACGCTTGGTAAGTGTTTTCAATAATTCTTTCAATTCAATAAAAGTTTGCAACTTTAATGTGAAATTCTGCTTAGTGTTGCGCTGCAAAGCGAGATCACTTTGTGGCAGGAAGCGATTTGCAGCGATGCCCGATTCGTGAACAAATCATTCTAGTGAGTCGGCTCTTTTCAGTGATTCAATGAACCGCTCACGAAACCGGACTGAATCGGTTCTCAAGTAAACTCAATTAATTGAACCTTTCCGATTCGTAAGGTATCAAGAAATAAAGTTTATATAAATAATTATAATGTTAAATACAATAATTTAACATTTTTTAACACTAATTATTATTTATTATGAATTTCTAAAATAACCAACATCGCTCATACAACATAACTTCAACAACGCTCGAGTGGTCAAGAAAATTCCAATACATAACCTATTTATTACTATATTCAGAAATGAATGACAAATGCAATAAAACTGTATAAATTGTTTGTATATTTTTTTAAAATTTATTATTATTATTATTACATTTTATGTATTTTTTTTTTTATTTTGGATTGAATATGGTTCTGTGATGCTCCTCCATGTTTTCTCTGTATGTTGACTGATTATGCCATTTTGTTATATTCAGAAAAAAATTTTGTTGCAATAAACAATAATTGCAATAAACATTTATTAATAAATATATGTTTTTAAACCTATTACAGAGGGCTTGTTTATAAAACATTTAAACATGTAATAAAAAAGACTGATGAATCAGTTTCTAAATTAGTTCCGTTGAAATGAACGATTCGCGGAAATGACTCGTTTTCTTCTCACTAGCGGTTTGAAGATGTTATGCGCATGCGCCAAGTTGCTTCAATACGGTCTCAATGGGTGCACTATTTGGCGGCGTGTCCTGAATCCCGGCTGTATAGTTGCGTTATCTCTCTCTCTCACTCACACACACACGTATATATCATATGCATACAAACACAGACTCAAACACGCACCCACTGTTTCTGATTAGCTTCTCTTACCTGATCTCATCCGGAGGCTCCATAACCGGCTATGAAATGACGAGATGGCTCTCCTTTCACCCGTGCATGAATCAGAACATGTCCAGGACAATAGAGGTCGACTTTGCAAAGACTAGTGTATGATATGAGTCCCGGTGCACACTTTATTTCTCTATCCGTCTGCAGAGTTCAGGCTCGCCCGTGTGTGCACTGACGCCATGTTTCCAGCAGCGAGCCTCTGATGAGGGAGTGACACACACACACACACACACACACTCTCTCTACGGCAGCTCGTGCAGTACACCAGACTTGCTGCCACCGACCAGATCACGGCCGCCCCGTGCAGACACACACAGGAACTGCAGAGAAAAACGCCTCACAAAAGATCCCAGATTTGACATGCTCCTAGACACGAGTGCTTTGTGCACATCACGTAAAAAAATAATAATGAACTTTTGTACAGCACACATTTAAAGGAAATGTTTCATTCAAAGGCCTATCGTTTGCCCAAAGTTCGGTAGGTGACACAATCTGAAAATGTATACAGTAAGTAGCCTATAGTACTATTTTCTGTTTTTAATAATAATAGTTAGGCCTAATTGTTATTATATTTTTATAATGAAACGCATTTGCATTATTTTAGGTTGTCAAACGATTAATCGCGATTAATCGCATCCAAAATAAAAGTTTGTGTTTACATAATGTGGGTGCATTGTGTATAATTATTTTATATATAGCCTATAAATACACACACATGCTTGTATGTATTTAATAAATATTTTCATGTATATACTGTATATAGGTTGATATATAATTTATATTATAGGCTATATAAATATAAATATTTTATATATAAATAATATTTTTTCTTAAATATTCATGCATGTGTGTGTATTTATATATATGTACAAAATAATTATACACAGTGCACCCACATATATTATGTAAACACAAACTTTTATTTTGGATGCGATTAATCGTTTGACAGCCCTAATTATTTTACATGATCTTATTTATTGTATACAAGTTGCTTTTAGTTTATTATGTGAATTTTGTTGGTTTTGTTTGTATCACATTAAAAAACATTTAAGTCAATTTTTTAACAAGCGTTGATTTTTTTATAGACGCTGCTAAATTATCGAAGTTGGATTTATAATTTTGTTTTTCATAAAATGGTCAGATTACATTTACTCATAAATTTTAATTTTATACAAACTTACAAATTACACTGAACAAAAATTAACATCGCAACACCTTTGTTTTTGCCCCCATTTTTCATGAGCTGAACTCAAAGATCGAAGACTTTTTACACAAAAGGCCTATTTCTCTTAAATATTCACAAATCTGTCTAAATCTGTGCTAGTGAGCACTTCTCCTTTGCCGAGATTATCCATCCACCTCACAAGTGTGGCATTTCAAGAAACTGATTAGACAGTATGATTACTGCACAGGTGTTTGCCTTAGGCTGGCCAAAATAAAAGCCCACTCTAAAATGTGCAGTTTTATTTGGGGGTCCTTTTGGATCAAACAGCCCCAGAAGTCAGATTCAATATGAAGGAGCTGAGCCTGAAAGAGATTCAAGCTGGTCAAAGCAGCCAGAACCAGTTCAGCTCCTGGAAGCAAGTTTTTCTTCAGCATCTGTCTCGACAGCTAACAGAATTCCTGCTAAAGAACAACTATATCGACATATCAGTGCAGAAGGGAGGCACTCCAAGGCTGCCTGAAACTCACAGAAGCAGTCACACAGTCGATCAGAGTGGCATGCGAATGAAAAGGAGATCTGGTTGTGCTGTGGCTAGACCTGGCCAATGCTTACGGTTTAATACCACACAAGTTGGCAGAGACTATGTTGAACCAGCAACATGTTCCCAGCAAGATCAAGGACCTCATCTTAGGGTTTCTCAAACTCGGTCCTGGAGGGCCACTGTCCTGCAGAGTTTAGCTTCAACCCTGATCAAACACACCTAATCAAGGTCTTCAGGATCACTAGAAACTCACAGGTAGGTGTGTTTGATCACACGCCCTCCAGGACCGAGTTTGAGAAACCCTGGATTATAACAACTTCAGATTGAAAGTCACATCTGGGCCAGTAACATCAAGTTGGCAGCAGCTAAAGGGCAATATCACTGGGTACGCAATATCACAATGTCACTCTTTTCACCCTCGCTATGGCATGAACATGGTAGGGAAGGCTGCAGACAGATGTGGAGTGGACCCTTAACAAGGTCTGGCATGCGGCTGCCCCCATCAGGGCCTACATGTATGACCTCACTGTCCCTACATCCTCTGTCCCAGGCAGTAGATGGACCGGTAGAAGGTCATGAGAGTATTATCAAGTGGGCGAGAATGAGCTTCAAACCAACAATATCCAGGTCGTCTTGAAGCGAGGCAGGGTGTCCGAAAATTTCCATTTTACCCTGGATGGCACCACGATACCATCCATCACTGAGAAGTAAAGAGTATAGAGAGGAAGATCAGCGGGTACCTTCCCAGGTGGCTGGGATTGCCACGCAGCATCAGCAGCGCAGCTCTGTGCAGAAGGGACAACATTCTGCAGCTTCCATTCAAAAGCATCACGGAAGAATTCAAGTTCTCCCGCACTGCAGTACCGAGACTCAACAGACCCAAAAGTCTCAGTGGCCAGCATTGAAATCCGCACAGGCAGGAAATGGAGTGCCATTAGGGAGCAGGAGGCGGCAGAAGCGAGGCTGAGACACAAGGCAGTGGCGAAGGGAACAGCAGGCTTCAGGAGCTATCCATCGCCTAAGTAGAGCAAGGCCCAGGGCAAGGAGAGAAGGTGGCTTCTCAGGAGGAAGTGAGAGCAGCTGTTGGGAAATAAGATCAAGTAGAATGACTGGCATGAGACAGCAGGGGGTGAGATGGGAGAGTGCAATGGAGTGAAAGCAGAGCCCCAGCCCATAAAATGATACCCTTGCCAGCCTGGCAAAACTCCAACTCTGGGGCAAGGTTGACACACCATCCTTTCCTCTCTGCTCTGGGAGAGGAACTCTCGAGCACATCCTGAGCAGCTGCCGAAAGGCCTTGAGTTGCCGATAGCGCTGGTGGCACGACCAAGTGCTGAAGGTAGTGGCCAAGTGTGTCTCCTCAGCCATAACAAAGTGCAGGCACCACCACTCCCCCAGATAGCAGATAGATGTCATTCATAAAGGCAAAGGAGAAGCCCAAACCACAGCCAATAATTGCATAAGGCCTGGACCTGCAGCTGATGGTCGATCTAGGCAGACAACTCAAGTTCCCGGCACATATATCGATTCGCAGTGATATCTTTGATATCTGACATCATAATTCTGTCAGAGGTCATGAAACAGCTCGCCATGAGAACTGACTGTGCCCTGGGAAGACCATTTGGAAGAAGCATTCGAGAGAAAGAAAGCCAAGTACCAGGAACTTGTGGAAGAATGCCGGAGGCAGGGGTGGAGAGCACAATGCCACCCAGTAGAAGAAGGGTGTAGAGGTCTACTGGATCCTCTCTCTACAGAGCCTAGGCTACACCCTGCTGGGCATGAGCGGGCCATTGAAGATAACAGCCATCAGGGCTGCAATAGAAGCAGCAGAGAGAGCTTCTGGATGGCTGTGGATAAAGAGAGGAGATCCATGCATGGGCTAACACTGGTGAGACTTAAGTCTGGGCTTGATCAACCCCAGCTGGGTCCCTTGGGCGAGGATGTATGATGTTGTGAGGGCCGAAACACACAATGAACGCAGGATACATCACTGATGATGCATCCCAGCATAGGACCAATCACTATGACTGAATTTACAATTTTACACTGTAAAAAAATATTGTTGGTTTAACTTAATTTTGAGTTCATTGAAATTTTAAAATTCAAAATATTATGTTATCTGAACCACATTAATTAATTAAGTTGATTTGACAAAAGATTAAAAAAACTACAACTACTTAATTGTATTAACTGATTTTTTTATTTAATGAACTTAAAACTTTAACGCAACCAGGTTACTTCCTTTTTTTAAATACATTTTTAACCTATTATAAATAGGAAAATGTGGACAGCTCAGTAGACTGTGGGACAGCTACAGTTGTGGTCAGAATTATTAGCAACCCTGCTATGATCAAAGATAAAATCAAAATAAATCTGCATTGTTTATCCCTTTTGATCTTTAATTTAAAAAATCACAGAAATCTAACCTTTCATTTAAGTAAAAGAATTGAAAGTGCGGGGGTAAATCACATTATGAAATAAATATTTTTTTTCTCCAAAACATGTTGGCCACAATTATCGGCACACCTAGAACTTTTTATGAGTAAAATATCTCTGAAGTATTATTCCTCCTCATATTTAGTTTTAAGTGTTTTAGTTTTTTTGGTGACAAACAGCATTAAATTGTGCAGCCATGACTTCCTGTTACATAAATATAAGGAAACACAAAGGCCAAATTCCCTTAATCATCCATCACAATGAGTAAAACCAAAGAATAGAGTTCTGATGTGCAGTAAAAGATTGTTGACCATCACAAAATGGAAAGTGGCTGTATAAGAAAATAGCTAAAGAATTGAAAATCCCCATTTCCACCATCAGGGCAATATTTAAGAAGTTCCAATCAACTAAAGATGTGATGAATCTGCCTGGAAGACAACATGTGTCTAATCCTAATGTACGGCGAGAAGCAAAAGGATCACAGATGGAGAAATGCAGAGATTAGTTGAGTCTTGGGGTCAGAAAGCCTAAAAAAAATATAGAACATATAGAAAGGGCAGTGGTTGGATATTCTATCAGGACAATGGTCCAAAATAAAACATCAAAATCAACACAATACTGTGTCACTATGCATAAAATGAAGCTTCTGTCATGTCTCCAGACCTGAAATGAGTGGGTTGAAGTGAACTGAAGAGAAGAACAACATGGATCTGGGAATCTGAAGGATCTGGAGAGATTCTGTATGGAGGAATTATCTCTGATCTCTTGTCAGGTCCTCCAAACTCCTCAGGCATTATATGAGAAAACTCAGAGCTGTTATCTTGGAAAAATGAGGTTGCAAAATAAAATATTTAATAAAAGCAAGCATAATTGTGGCCAACATGTTTTAAAGAAAAACATGTATTTCATAATGGGATTTACCCTCCACTTTCAAATGTGTTATGAAAGATTAGATTTTTGTGAATTTTCTGAATGAGAGATAAAAAGGATAAACAATGCAGGTTTATTTTTTACACCCTTATTTGATGATACCAGGGGTACCAACATAATTCTGACAACTGTATTCATACTAAAGCTTTGCCTAGAGGACAGCCTGATTGATGATGGTCAATTCATGATTCAAGAGAACAACAAAAAAGGGTGCAGTGGGAGGTGAAGAAATTCACTGAACCAGGAGAGACTAATTAGAGAGTGTCATATCCTAGGTACAAGACTAGACAGGTCACACACATTTTTTTTTGTTGTTGTTGTTTTTAATGCCAAGAATGAACAAGAGGTAAATATGAGCTTATATGGACAATGGAATAGCCTAGCATTGCCTTGGAAATAAATGTATTTTTTTAAAGAAAATTTTTAAATGAATGCTCTGTTTTGTCTTTGGTAATTCAATAATAATTGCAACCTTGTTAGTCAATTAGATTTACCCATTAAAGCATGCATAAATAATCCCTATAAAATTTCAGACCAGTTCATCAAAGACTATACGTGTCGCTTTGAGTTCAAAATTGTTCGGGGGAAAAAACCTGTTTAACCAAAGTAAAATATATTGCCAATCCATCATTGATTAAAACAGTTCACATAGCCAGATAGTGTAAATACAACATTGCATTTTTCTTTCTAGAAAGTCTTACGGCAAGCATTTTGAGAGAACAATTTTTGTCTTTGTGTCTTGTATCAAGTTTTCCCACTAAGTGGCGCCATTTTCTGTGCTAATATTTTACACTGTTACAAACACGTTGCTTGAAGTAGATATTTCTACTTTATTGACAAGAAACACTGTTCCAGTCCAGACGTTTAATATCACTATAACACCTATTTTACTGAATACTATGAGTCCTCTTCAGTCTATGATGGCACCACACAGATCCCATCCTGCTTTGTGCAAAATTGTAATGTGTGGCTATATTGTACCATCAGTAAAAGAAAGACTTCGCAATCCACCTCCTGTTACTGCTCAGAGGTTTAAATTCCCAATACAGAATCCTGAAATAACAAACTATCACACAGAAAAGCCTCTATTTTTAGAGTTTCAACAGCCTGGCAAGATGATATAAAAAGTCATATTAAAAAGTCACAGCAGGCATATTTGCTTTTGTTCAGGGTTTAAAGTCCTGCCAACTTTAAGACTACATGTTCCACTGTATAAAGAAGTGAAAGACCAGATATGTTACAGGAAAGTAGTTCTGCGTTTCTCTGGCTTTGCAGTCCTACGCAAGTTATCTCTTTTAAACAAATGGCTTCTGAAAAACAGATTTGAAACAAAGCTCAAGTTTTTGTTAAGAATGAGTCCAAAAGAATCTACCTTGAAGTCATCATGCTGTGCCATTTAGCAGCTTAAAATCAATGTATTGATGCTCTTCTGAAAGTTTTGTCATTAATTTCAAGGCATTTCAAAATTATTGTGTCCACCCCTATGTGAGAAAGTGTGTCTAAAAGTGGTGAATGAATTCCCAACTGGCCTAAGAGCCCAGATTTCACTACCTCACCAACTTCACACTGTTACCTTGGAAACAGTCGGCCGCATGTGTCTGCATCATATTCAAGAAACAAGGCCATATCAAAGAATGAAACTGTCATGTGTAGAAAATATGGGCCGTATTGTGTAACTTGTCAAAGTTTAGATTGTCTTTATCAGTAAACTTATCTTTATTACCAGACAGGGTTAAAGTTTAGACTGAATGGTAAAACGAGAGGTATAGCCTACATGGTTCTGTGAAAGTAAAAAAAAAAACTTATTCTGTGAAAGTAAAAAAAAACCTATGCACTTCAACTTCCAGTTGTCTGCTTTAATTAATCATTAGCTAATGATTTGCAAAGGTATCATTATGTTATGACTTTACTTGTTGAGGCAGATCATTATTAACCTTTCATTTAGTAATTGTAGTAATTTGCACATGAATTTGCAATAACAAAGTAATTAATCATGTATTAATGCATATTAGTGTACCTTTCATATTATCTGGAAGTTGAAAGGCTTTGGCTCATTAGTTAAAAAATGAGTTATTATGGAATGAATCCACAATTACATATTTAATTAATAACAATTCATATACAGACTCTTAATTAGCCTAGTTCATAATGTGGTAAATTAATAGCTCAAACAATCATTAGTTACACATTAAGCATGAATTAATGCTTGTTAGTGTTACCACATCCTGTGCCTGAGATTGCAACAATGATGAAAGTCGGAGGATGTTTAACTCGGCACAGACAGTTGATCAACTGCATCGATGCTCTTTCCTCTCTTGATGTGTTACCTGGTGGGCGAGAGTCAGTGACGTCACGTCCCCGATACGAGCTGAGCTCGATCTTCCTCGGGCTGCATTCGGAGCCACTCGTTTAAACAAGGGCATTAAACGCATCTAAACCACGCGAGCGCGACCTCATCAACATCGGATCAAATAGGAAAACTAAAGATGCTCCAATCCCTCGCCGGTAATTCGTGTGTGCGCTTGATACAGAGCAACAAATCGGCATGGTATTTTCTGTTTCTGGTGCTCGGCTATATTCTATATCTCATATTCGGTGCGGTGGTGTTCTCCTCTGTGGAGCTGCCGTATGAAGACGTCCTGCGCCAGCAGCTCAGAGAGATCAAACGACAGTTCCTCAAGGAGCACGAATGTCTGTCCGAGGAGCGCCTGGAGAGGTTTCTGTCCAAAGCGTTGGAGGCCAGCAACTACGGGGTGTCTATTCTCAACAACGCATCGGCCAGTTGGAACTGGGACTTCACGTCGTCTTTGTTTTTTGCAAGCACTGTCTTATCAACCACAGGTGAGAGCAATGCGAATCATAAAGTTATATGACTGCATGACATCATCCCTGGACCCTGATACTCTTAATATCCGTTGTAATTCATGATTTTTAATGGTGCACCATTTGATGATTCTATTTGCAATTACCTATATTTATCTTTAAGGCTTCAGCAAGGCATCAATATCAACAACAACACACAATACAGTCTTCTCATTTGTCCTTTTCGACTCTTTTTCCAATAAGTTTAACCCACTTCTGATAAAAACATGATAATGTTCTTTTGTAGCCTTCTTGTTTTTCTCCATTTTCTTTGTTCCCTTTCGAGACTCTCAGGTCTGTCATTTAACACCTAAGGCAGGTACGCAGAAATGTTACCTTAGACAGGTATCCAATTCTCAAACAGGCATGAACGGACAACAACTTTATAGAAGATCTCTATAATTTGGTCTTCTCCAGGTTGTGAATTATTAAGGCCTAGAGATATGGTCCTGCATGATCACATACAGAGAAGAGGAAGCTCAGACATGCAGATAACGAGTTTTAGTTTCTGTTCTATAGAAGTGTTTCCCAGACATAAGAAAACTTTAAGTTAAAACGATACCCCTCTTCTATCATTATGAAACTCGCCATTCATAACAAGACTCAGCATGTACAACTCAATCCAGTATAACATGAAAGACCATCTTCTTTAACTGACATATTAAATAATTATTGAATATATCATGAATAAAATGATTCATTATTGCATTGTAAAAAATATTTTCAAGATTTGTTATCACACCATTTTTTCTTTTGTCAAATCAACTTAAATAATTTATTTAGTTCAGATAACTTGGTATTTTAAGTTTCTGATGATCTCCTTCATTGCATTAACTCACTATTTCCAGTTCAATCAACTTAAAAATTTAAGGCAATCAGGTTACTTAATTTTTTAAGTTAAACCAACAATACTTTTTTACAGTGTGAGCAAGAATATGCAACTTGGTGCAGATGGCTAAAATGGAATATGATTTTTTTGAGTTTGTAATGAAAATCAAGTCTGCATGTAAATATCGGGAAACAAATCATAAAAATCATGCAGTGAAATACAATGAATAAACATTTCTCAAATGCCTGTTGTATAATTAATTTTTGATACATTTTAACATTATTTTTTACAACAACAACAAAAGTATGGATAATCAATTAAACTTAAGTTGCTTCAGTCCAGTAAATGCTCATCTTATTAATAAAAAAAGAAATATTAAAGTTATTACGAAATCAAGATTTCATAGCAAAAAGACAATATTTATAATTATACTAAAAGGCCATTTATTTACTAAAATGTCTGAACTCAGAGGGTAAGGCATGCAGTATAGTGTGTAAAACAGTTTTTTTTTTAGCAAATTTTGATTATGTTGATAAGTTGATAAGCACTGCTCTAGAAAACAGCACCAGGTTAACACATGGATTCATAAAGCCCAATTACCACTGGAAACCGAATTTGGTGTTTGTTAGGATTTTTTGAGGAAGTGTGAACTAGCTTATTAAACCCCATTTCCAGAAAAGTTAGTTAAACCATTTTAAACCATCCACAAAGGCATGTAAATTGGTAATAAAGGAGGGTTAGTGGTATAAAAGGAGCATCTCAGTCTTTGCAAGCAAAAATGGGTCATGACCACTTTGTTCCAAATTCCAAATTGGCAATTCTCTTTGTTCCAAAGAGAATTACCAAACAATCCAAGTCACATTTCTCAGTGTCAGATTGCAAAGAATTTGTGTCTTTCACTATCTACCATACATAATTTTATGAAAAGATTCAAGATATCCAGAGAAGTCTCAGTCAATGTTGGGGCAAGGCAGGAAATGTGCGTGACCTTTGAGCCCTCAGATGTCATTGCATGAGAAACCAAACATGCTGTACTGTGTTAAAAATGGCCACGTGGGCTCTGGAGTAGGCTATTTTGTCCCTTAACAAAGTATACTGGTGCATCAAGAAATACAACTTGAATCACTGTTGCGCAAGAAGAAATACATCAATTCTGTGCAGAAATCTGTCACAGACATCTGTCATGTTATGGGGGTGGATCAGTGCAAGCGGTATGAGTGACTTGAAAATGTGTGAAAGATTGTACAAAGACATGTGCTCATAGAAATAACCATCAAGAAGAGATCTTTTCTGGGAAGCAAGACACCTGTCCTGTACTCATTTTGCACTTGCTTGACACTACACTGTACAGTGCTTGACTGGCTGCGAAGTCCAGATCTGTCTCTAATGAAAATGTATGTCCCATCATAGAAAGGAGAATCAGACGACGTCCATGGACGGTTGAGCAGCAGTCTCGTATCTGGCAAGATTGGGTAAAAATTCAACAAATGGCAAAACTGCAACAATTAGTATCCTCAATTCCCAAGTGTTTAAAAAGTTCAATTAAAAGGATTTAGTTTTTCCCAACTTTTTGGAGTGTGTTGCAGCCATCAAAATCAAAATACAATTAAGTTGATGAGTGAAAACATTGGAAATCTTTTCTTTGTAATTTTGTCAGTTAAATAAAGGTTCAAGAGAATTAACAAATCACATATTCTTGATTTTATTGATTTATTGCATTTTACAAAATCTGGATATGGGGTTGTATCAGGAAAAGCACTGTCATGATTTACCAGGAAAAAAGTTTTTCAACCATTTTATCATTAACACAGACAGTTAATCTAGTTCCCCTTTACCTGTATGCATGTTGCACAAAATATAGTTTCAAATCTTCTTTCTTTTTATCGAAAAAAGGAAGTTTGAACAACACAGTTTGATAGAGAGCGGAATAAGAAGAAAACACGTTTTTTTAACCTGATTTGGCATAAAAGACATCATGCTCCCCAGAATGCACTGTGAGAGTCGCACGCATGATGTATTTGAATTTCCGCGTCTGACCAGAAGATGAACACAGATAAATCATCCATCTATTTCCAAACCGCTGGTCCAATACAGTGTAAAATCTTAGGTATAAAATCCTTTTTAATTGATTATAGATGGTTTCCATGACAGAGTTCAAGAGTTTGGGCATAAACTTACTCACTAGAATCACTAGATATTGTTCTTTGGTCATTTCTTTTTCAAATGTATGTCTATGTATGTATGTTTTGTTTTTGTATGTTTTTCTTGCTTCCGTATGAATTGACTTTGCTCTGTAGCGCAAATCCTTCTAGCGCAGTTGTGTCTGAGGCGCGAGGCATTTATAGAGACCCTGCAAACTAACCTGATTGTTGATGCCCATAATGTGAGATTGTCCATTAGTTGTGAGCTCTAGGGAGGCATCAAACTGCTGTGGGCAGAAATGAGAGCAGTATAATCTGTTTATTTCAGGGACAGACACACAGAAATGAAATTACATTGCCTGACTGAATAATTCATTCGTTGATAATCCAGGATGGGACTTAACGTGTTAATCTGTGTCTGGCAATGGCTGTGAGACAGTATGGTTTTGTTTTCAGTGCTAAGGAATAGAGTGTGCTAATCCATGGGTATATGCTAGTGTCCGGACGGAAAATGGGAATGTTTAATGTGTAATTTCCACCTTATAATTCACAGGATATGGTCACACTGCTCCTCTCTCTGATGGTGGGAAGGCTTTCTGCATCATTTACTCTGTGATTGGCATCCCTTTCACCCTCCTCTTCCTAACGGCTGTGGTGCAAAGGATTATGGTCTATAGCACATGGCGGCCCGTTATGTACGTGCATACGCGCTGGGGTCTGTCTAAACCCCTGGTGGCCCTCGTACATGCAACCGTGCTGGCTGTCGTGGCTGTGTCCTGTTTCTTCCTCATCCCTGCGGCCATCTTCTCCGCCCTAGAAGAGAACTGGAACTTTCTGGAATCCTTCTACTTCTGCTTTATCTCTCTCTCCACCATCGGTCTGGGTGACTATGTGCCTGGAGAGGCCTTCAACCAGAAGTTTCGTGAGCTCTACAAGCTGGTCATTACTGGTAGGTGTTTGTTTTGTTTTGGCTCAGAGCTGCACGATTCTGGATGAATTGAGAATCACAATTTTTTTTTGCTTCAAACAGAGAATCACGATTCTGATAGGACTGTCAAACGATTTATCGCGATTAATCGCATCCAAAATAAAAGTTTGTGTTTACATTATATATGTGGGTGCACTGTGTATAATTATTTTATATATATAAATACATACACATGCTTGTATATATTTAAGAAATATTTTCATGTGTATTTCATATTTTCATTATGTAAACACAAACTTTTATTTTGGATGCGATTAATCGTGATTAATCGTTTGACAGCCCTAGATTCTGAACAGATAACTAAATAAAATAACATAAAATTTACAGGAAGTTCTGACTAAAATTAATTAATTTCTACAGTCTATTTAAAACGTTGAAATAATCCAAATGTTTGGGGTTTTTTGTTGTTGTTGTTTGAGTGAATGATTCAATGACTCGCTCATAAATACTTCACTTGTTGTATTCCTGGATGAATCAACGTTTTTGAACAAATCTCTTAAATGAATGATTCAATGACAAATATATTTTTTAACAGTCACTTGTCACCAACTACTGGTGTAATAATGTAATCGATACAATCGTTATTTGAAGTGTCAAGTTATTTTCAAAAGGTGATTTGCTCTATTTTGATCACTTCCATAGACATCAGTGTTTATATTCAAACTTTAATATAAACTTCTATCCCATTTAGCCTACTTCTTTGGTAATGTGATTATTTGTAACAGAAATAACGAGACAGTTTGTGAAGCTGTTTCATACCTATACATGCTAAATTTACAGTTTATTTGGTTTTATTCGTTTATTTTTTGAAAATTCTGAAAATCCCAGTTGATGCAGCCACATTTTCATTGTAGATTTGCGCAAAACTTTTGCGATATTTTCTAAATGTCGATAAAAAACTATTGAGAAAAGATGGCGTTTCCATTAACCGATGTTATGTGACTAAACTAGGCATGTTATCCATGCATTAATGGCAACAAAAGCCCCTTCTACTTAGAAGAGCCACGAATGAGGTGTTTCTGGGTGTTTCTCCCTCATATCTGCTTCAAGGTCTTGATTAATTGTGGTATTTCTTTGTTTTTTAGAATCCAGTATTACCGTAATTTTTTATCCTTTATGATTTTAATAAGAACTCTGTCTCGTCTTCTGTCCAAACATACCACGTCATCTTTAAAGAATGATCAACTTTTATGTAGGCGCCATGATCTGGAAATGCGAAAAAAGTTTCTGTTGCAGTTTTGTGAAATATTGCTTTTTTAAGTTGCCTAACAAAATACCTCACGCGAGCGATATATGGGAGTTTTTGTGAAATTGAAGCGTTTCCATTGGGCCCAATTTCAATTTGCACAGTTTAAAGGGTAATGGAAACACTTGAATTTTTGTCAGAATGCAAAAAATTGAGGATTTAAACTTTCAGTCAAAGCTCGGGTGTGCATTATTTTTCAATAAATCAACGGTCTAATATGGTTGCCACACCTCAAAACATTGTTCCGATGATGTAGCCTATTTCAAGATCATTTTTTGTGGCAAAAAAAAAAACATGGAAATTAATTGTTTTTATCCTGTTGTTTACTAGGGGAGACCGGGATGGTTGTAACATTTTTGACCTTTCTGTCTATATCTTGGAGTACTTTTAAGCCAGTGTGTTAAAAAAAAATGTGATTCAAACTAGATACACGTGTCTGCTATCAAATGACATAACTTTTATATTTGCAACACAAACAGAAAATACATGGTTTAGTTCCAAACACGAAGAGTGAAATGTTACAATTCACCCCATAGTCTGGGTTAGTTGTAACATACCCTGGGTTGATATGTAACATAATGAAATAAGGATTTTGACCGAAAAAAAAAAAAGTGTGTGTGTGTGTGTCACTCTTAGTCATAGCAATTGACCACTATAAATTTAACTTGAACACAAAACATTGTTTGTGTGTAAGCTTGTTTGTTACTCTCAGTCATAGTATTGGCCATAATAAAATTTAAATTGAACGTGTGACGTGTGTAAGGTGTTATTGTAACGTTTCATTGTTGTTATAACTAACCCAGAGTCATGTAGCCATGAACTAGCTCACCTTACAGCTAACAGGCAAAATATTAGCACTAACAACTTGCATGAAAAATATCTACACAGACACACAATTAACATCATTTAAATTTGATGAGTTTAACTATAAAGCAGATAAAACTATAAAGGAAAAAAGTTACTTTCATACCTCAAAATTGTTTTTTGCACTCTTAACATCTGCTGTGTTTGCCACAGGGCTCTATTTTATTACATGTGGAATAAGGACTAAACTGAGCATGTGCGAAGTGAATCAGAGGATTTGTAACTAGTTCCTGATTGGTCAGATTGGAATTGTTACAACTGACCTGTGTTGCAACCATCCCCGGTCTCCCCTATATTTATTTTCTGGTTAGTGTCATTGTGGGTTTTGGTTCTTCTGCTGTAGTCTGTTGTAAGGAACTGTAACTTAGCTTTGCATTTCCCTGAAAACAATTGCACACCTTAAAACATTTGTCACCCAATCAGATTCAAGCTGCCTCTTAGTAGAAATATTTATGTATTAAGAATGTTTGCATAAAAAAAAAAAAAAAACTCTCAGAAATACTGACTACTGAATAACAAATGTCAAACGTAAGCATGTTCTGTGGTATTTTTGTAGTGTAAACTGATTTTATGTTCTAGTTGTAGTTTTTGGTTACTAAAATGTTAACATTGTGGTCGAATTTATTGGCCATTATATTTACTCAAGACTTTTTTTTTTCTCATAGTGACGTATTTTATTGAATAAACACTTGTCGATTCAGTTCCTCTTCTCGTTAATGAAACTGCATGATATGCAAGTAAAAATACTCTGCTTACTTCCTTTTGTATATATAAATATGTTCATGTGTAAGTCTGGCCTGTTGTCATAGGAACAGATGGAAGGTAAAAAGGAAGTGCATGTGATTTAAGGGTTCAAATAGTTCGTCCACTGCCGCTCAACTGCTCCATCTAGTGTTTGTATTACTAATGAAGCAGTACAGCTCTCATTTAAAAAAAAAAAAAAGTTGCATGAAAATCCCACATGGCTTGTGTACTTATGTGGGTTTAGTTGATGCAGATGGCCCCATCCTTCTATTCTGTATGTGGGAGTCGGTGAGAAAGGTCCACATTTGCTGTTGTAGCGTAATTGTGGAGGAGGATATGGCATTTGTGAGGCCCACACATGCGGAGTTGGCTTGAAGTCTCATAGTTCTTTTGCTCTGACTCTCTGCAGTCTAAAAGCATTTTATTCATGATCCTTGAGTTGGCATATAAACACATTTCCTTTAAAGTTAAAACAACCTATTTTATTTAGCATTTTGTAATGTGATGTATTCTTTATGAAGAAATTTAGATCAGGACTTAACTTTAGGCCTAACCATCAAAAATCTGATTTTGAGAATGGGCATTATATGGATTACTTAAAGCTACACTGTGTAACTCTTTTAGTTTATTTTTTAGCTAAAAACACTTAGTTCTTTCAAAAATATATGTGCTCATTAATGTACATTTACTTCGTTCAATTAATAAAGTATTCTCATGAGTGTATAATATGGCATTGAAAACACATACGGGTAAGGGGTTCTGATGCCGGTCGCCATGTTGCCCCTCCATCTTGAAAGTACATTAGCCAAAGTGAGACATATCCGTTAATTCAAGCTTCGCCTTTCGCGTTTACGTTTGAGTTAACACTCATGGACGAGATTGAACTGGAAGCCATGTTAATCTTGGACTACATTGGCCACCGTAGGAGTTCAAACGACATCGGAATTGAGAGGAACAGAAACTAATATTCACTGGATGGACATATACCTTTTCACCGCTAGATGGGGGTAAAAATCACACAGTGTAGCTTTAAAGGGTTAGTTCACCTAAAAATCCCAAATTCTGTCATTAATTACTCACCCTCATGTGCTTTCAAACCACAAATGAAGAAAGAAATCTGAAAGCTTTCTTTTCCACCATAGACAGCTTTCAAAAAGTTTATAGAGATCGTAAAACTAATCCACATGAATTGAGCGGTTTATATTTGATTGCTTTATCTGATGATCAAATTGAATTTAGGCTTTCATTCACATATAAACGTTCATCAACTCACACATCAGTTATGGTAAACGGTGCTCAAGCATGTTCTCTTAACTGTTCATTCTCTCGTGTTACGCAGCACGTTTGAGCTTCTACAAGAACCAATGAGATTTGTTCTTGCGCAACAAGCAGTTTTGGTTGAGCTTCAATCATCTGAATAAAAGCCTAAATTCAATCTCATATAAAGCGATAAAGTATCTTCAGAAAATTTGGCCTAAACCTCTCAATTCATATGGATTAATTTGATGATCTCTTTATGAACTTTTTGAAGTGTCAAAGTGGTAGATGTGTAGCTGTAACGAAAGTCATACGGGTAAATGACTGAATTTTTAGTTTTTGGGTTAACTAATAAATAAATATTAACTAATAAAAAAAATAAGCTTTTCAAGCTACAATGAAGCAAGAAACACACACACAGACATGTAGAGTAGACAGAGAAATGTTTGAGGTGAAACACACCATTAAACTCAAAAGTAAGTATATAAACTTTACATTACTTCATTTCTCCATCTCTCTCCCCACAGTGTATCTCCTCCTCGGTCTGATTGCCATGCTGGTGGTGTTGGAGACCTTCTGTGAGCTGCAGCAGTTGAAGCAGCTTAGGAAGATGTTTTACCTGACGAAAGAGAAGCCCCAGGATCGCCTGGCCATCATGGAACATGACCACCTGGCTTTCACCTCCATGCCAGACGGTACCATCAACTCGCCCCAGGAAGATAAAACCGAGCCCTTTGTGGACTTCCCTGTCCTAACCTCTCCGGGAGGTGACGACCCCATGATCAAATAGATGTTTCAGCTTCTATCAACATAACCTTCAATCGAGGAAGACATCTTTACCCGAGGGTTCTCGCAAGTCACTGACTGGCCACAGAATTGTGAAAATTACTTGAATATATCACTTGAGATTCAGCGTATTTAACAGCCCTCTAAAAAACGATGCCAATCTGGCTTCCTGTTTCTTGACGTGATGAAACCGTTCAGTGTGCTTACTGAATATGTGCAAATGACTGTAAGCACAATTAGGCCTAGCCCATAAAAACCCAGGAACTTGATTAAAAAGCATACACTAAAGTCTAGTATGTACTTGCCTATTGAGATTGTCCAAATGGTGGAATTAACCCCGACAGCATTTTGGGGTTTAATCTTGATTACCACTAAAAACATTTTTTTTTTAAGAAAGCAAAAATGTGGGTTTCAGTGAGGCACTTACAATGGACTTGAATGGGGCCAATTCGTGAACACTAAAATACTACATTAATACTATATAAAATATACTATCATTGTGGACAAAAAAAAGTTGTTTTCTTCCATTGGGAACCAAAACTGTTCGAAATCTCTATTGTTGTATTCAGCAGAAGAAAGAAATGCAACATGAGGGTGAGTAAATGACAGAATCAATTTTGGATGGACTATCACTTTAAATTTTTAAACATTGGACCCATTTACTATAAAAGTAAGACCTTTATTGTAGCCTCAATTTTTAGTGCATACATAGCTTAAAGGGATAGTTCACCCAAAAATGAAAATTCTGTCAGTATTTACTCACCCTCATGTTGGTCCAACCCCGTAAGACCTTCGTTCATCTTCGGAACACAAATTACAATATATTTTATAATCTGAGAGCTGGATCACTCCTCCAAACAAGTCCATAGGCTTCTTGAGGGATTGAAACTTGCCGGCCTCAAAAAGTTATTAAAGACATAGTTAAAATAGTCCAAGTGACTACGGTGGCTCAATCTTAACTTTATAAAACGACGAGAACACTTTTTGTGCGCAAAAAACAACAAAAATAACGACTTTATTACAACTATTCGCTTCCTTCTCTTTGTGCCTCTAGTCAGTTAAACTAGTGTAATTGCGTATGATCTGTTGTTGTACGTCACACGCATCACACACATGAACAGCGTCGGCCAATAGTGAGCCTACGTGTGACGTACCTCTACGCTATCCCACTACGCTAACTGACTAGAGGCGCAAAGAGAAGGAAGTGAACAGTTGAAATAAAGTCGTTATTTTTGTTTGTTTTTGCGCACAAAAAGTGTTCTCGTCGTTTGATAAAGTTAAGATTGAGCCACTGTAGTCACTTGGACTATTTTAACGATGTGTTTAATAACTTTGAGGCCGGAAAGTTTCAATTCCTCATGAAGCCTATGGACTAGTATGCAGGAGTAATCCAGCTCTCAGATTTCATCAAAAATATCTTTATTTGTGTTGTGAAGATGAACGAAGGTCTTTCGGGGTTGGAACAACATGAGGGTGAGTAAATACTGACAGAATTTTCATTTTTGGGTGAACTATCCCTTTAACTTGTATTGCACCTGAAAAAAATATATATATATTTTTAAATAGACTAAATCGTAAAGCAATCCCTGATCTAAACTTCGAATGAAGACTGTCTTCTCAGATCTTCATAAATATGTTGTAAGTGCTCAATATATATTCTTGGAATGGAGACCGGTCATCAAACATAGTAGTTGCTCATCCATCCTCTGTTAAGTGTTATTTCAGACTCACGTGATTTACCTCATGAGTTTGCTGATTTAAATGATCTTCTACTTGTGGGTAACGAAAATATTCTTGCAATCTCGTAAAGCTGCATTGCTCTAATGCATTAAAATGTTAAGACTATGATGCACTATAATGCAGCATATAATGTAGCATAAATCGGTGTAGAGGTGCAAAAAACTGTTTGTGTGCTTAAAGGGGAGTCATGCCACGTTTTAGATGACAGTTGAAAATGTAACATTTACATTAAAGAAGAGTTTAAAGATGCCATACTGTATTCTTTTCTTGATACAGTGAAGAAAGGGAGATTTTACCTTGGTCTCAATATTATGACGCTTGATAGAGCAAGTCAATCTCAGTTTACATGGATTTTTTAATCCAAGGTCGAATAATGGCTGGTTCCATGTGTCTTTGACTTGAGCTACTGAGATCCAGCACAATGTCTTTACATACCAAAAATGTTTGACGAAAATCGAGGATTTCTGAAGTTTGGTAAAGTATTATCGACTAATTGACTGTATAAAACTTAGATCATTCAGTTTGCATTCTAAACAATTTTGTGGCTATTTAATAAACATAAAAGAATGAATTCTATTTTTGAAACATGCTTGAAGTGTCGTTTACAACAGAATGCTTGTGTTTGTATAATGAGAATGACTGTTGTAGGCACAGACTGATCTGATGACTACTGTTTAAGGTCCCGTTGGAAGATCACAGTGTACAGCAGATGTGTTGTCACTATCACCACAGTAGAATGTCATGACATTTTTATCACGATATAATAAAAGCTGAATGTCTTAAGGACTCATTTTAACAGCTGTTTTGTCTGACTGTAGGGATTATTTACAGATAGTGCTGTTTTTATATTAATAAACATGCTGAATCCGAGCTCAGGCCATGGGAACTTGACTGTGCTGATGTGATATATTTATTGTGTGAATAATGAAATGCTTTGTGATGTCAGTCCTGGATGCTTTGTGCTTATTTGCCCATGGTGATCAGCTACAGTGTCTTAAAATTGAATCAGTGCAGCATAAAATCATGTATGTATTTGTTATTGATTTGTTTTTTATTGGTGAATCAGTAGTACATTTAGAAATGCACAAGGGCATACGGTCTTGTTCTCTGTTTAAGATGCGTGTTAAATACTGGTGAATATGTTGTCATTTCCATAAATAAAAATCCTGACTGGATTAATAGCCTTGCAAACATTTTTCCTTTTAGGGAAAAGTAATTACCAATCCTTTTAAATGTTTAAAATGACCAGAGACATAAATTATATATATTTTAGTGCTGCTGTCAAAATTAATGCAATAAGGCTATCCTCACAACCACAATTAAACTAACTTTTAAATGCAAGTAAACAGTTAGGGTGAAAAAATAGGATGCCAGATCCAAGTCATGTGCGTCAGGTCTTCAAATGACAGCAGGCTAATAAACATACTGCTCTGATGTCATGTTAGTCAAATAACAAAGTCACTCACTGCTATATTTCATTTATAATTTATGCAGTGAAAACTGAAATGTTTGATATCTTTGTATACCTGTTAGACCTACCTAACAATCTTTCAGCACTACAGTATTTACATGGATCAAAAAACCCCAACTGTGCATTGTTTTGACAGTGAATGTAAAAATCTGAATCAATAGCAAAATTTGAGCCCTTGATATTTTGAAGGCATAGGTAAATGTGGCATTTATTATAATGGGTTTGTGAATTGTTACCAAAAAAAATCAGTTTCAGGAGACATCATAGTGGTATTGGCATCAGTGATGCTTTCATTGAAACATTTGCCATTAAACAATGCAATTAATAAAACATGTTTGTATTGATTGATGGCATTAAATATACAATGTGTATCTATATACACACAAACACAATAGTATTGTGTTTAAGACTTTTGTAACAAATAGAAAGCCATCTTTAAATTGCTTTTTGTGAATGAAAAAAAGAAAGAAAAGCCAAGCAAGGATTAACTGGAAGTCTTAAGTAAAATGTGACTCATAGATCGAGAAAAAAACAATACAATGAGGAAGTGGGGTGACATTTTTAAATGCTAATCTAAAAACACTCACACAATTGGCAAAACCCCTCAATTCTCCTGCAAAATGAAACTTTACATTCAAAACAATGTTATTTCTTCTCAAAATGGTATTTTGTTTTCAAATGACACACAAACCATCATATGAATAGACATTTAAAAGAACCAGTTGAACACTGATGTGCTCAATGTAAAACACTATGATCAATAGAAAACTTCTCCATTCATCATAATGACTTAGGCCTTTTTTGTTCAGTGTTACACTTACTACAGACATTACATTGATAAGTGTGTTGTAAAATATTTGAGAATATTGTTTTTTATACCCAGAACACACAAATACACGGTAACAAATATATTTTACTGTATTTTTCCCACAAAATCAATGGGAGATGGGAGACCCACATTTTGTACACCCCAACCAACACAAAGTTGCACATACAGTGTTGGGTCTACATACAAAACAACAGAATTTATACTGTTACAGTAAAAAAAGAAATAAAAAAATATCTATGCTGCATCCTCTCTTTGATTTTGGTATTTTATGCTAAAGCTCTGATCGCTAATTGTAAAACTGTGCGACAGGTGTTTGCCCATGTGACGAGTCAGTGTGAATATTTGAATGGCAGTGTGTTCCTCATGAAAACAAGAGATTTTCTGCATGAAAATTGTGTGTAGTGTTTTGAAAAACGTGTGTTTTAGAACTGCAATTTGAGTGTAAAGCAGGAATTGTGCTTGTAGTTCAGCAGAATTGGTTCAGGGGGTTGGTGAATGAGTTACATGTTGTGGTCATTGTAAATGTGTGTAAACAATCGAGAAAAACCAAGTTAAAATTAGACTTGAGGATATAGCACTTAGCTGCTTTTAACCTATTCTGTCTGTTACTACCATCTTTAAAGGAACACTCCGACTTTTTGGGACTTTAGCCTATTCACCTTACCCCCCAAAGTTAGATAAGTTCATACCTTTTTCATCTCCGTGCGTGCTATAAGTCTGTTTGACGCACCCACCACTAGCCTAGCTTAGCACAAAGACTGGGTGTGAATGGTTGCAGCTTTCATACGAATCCAAATGAGTGGCAAAATAACGCAAACGTTTTCCTATTTACATGTTGTGATTTGTATAGTCACAGAATGTACAAATAACAAAGTCAAATGAGACACAGACATCTTGAACTATTCTCTGAAGGCGAAGCACAGCTACTTTGGCGGAGTGATAACCGCATCACCGGGAAACACGCCGTGGTGAGGAGCGGAGAGTTCGCTCAGTGTTTGGGTAACAGAGTCAGCAATTTATAAATAGTAAAAGGTAGTTTAGAGTCATGGGTTTTCGCTCTATTGTAAATAGCTGCGACTGTAAACAGGGGAGGTAATACCATGTTTCACAGAATTCCAACTAAAAACGCTGACTGGATGAAGAAATGGCTAACTTACTCTGGATATTTATTCAAACATTATGTTTGCTCGGTACATTTCAATG
Source organism: Pimephales promelas (assembly GCF_016745375.1). The sequence continues at coordinate 3,697,377 of NW_024121766.1, forward strand.
GACAACTATTTTGAAAAAATGGAATTTGCCACACGGACCATAATGTGCTGAAGGATACGGCCATCCCATCGATAGCACAGACAGGACAAGTGGATCACCTGCGGCTGAGGTAAGTGTTCCGTTATGTTTTTAGATGACCTACTGTAACAGTGCCATTAGCCAGAGCTAATGTAACGTTAGTGACACTATTATATGATTAGGGTATGAATATGTTTTTATCTTTACGCGGCGCAGACGCGCTTGGAAAAAAACGAGCGCGTTCACCGCGTTGAACTTGCACCCTGCGCGCCTAGTAGCCTAAATTTGAAATAACCATGGAAATAACGAACTTGAGCGTGCAAAAGGGTACGATAGGCTGTGAGTTCATTGTGCAAAAACAATTTGTGCGATTACTTTCCCCTTATTCTATCCTATAGTAATGCAATTATACTGTATATTATATACTGTTTAATGCATTTGGTTCAGCTAATAAATTGCATTTAAAATATATTGATTCCTGTAATAATAATTATTTATTCATGTGATTTATAAATCTGGGTGCGTTTTTGGTTGGAAATCAATGAAACATGGTACTGTATTACCTGGTCTTCCCTGTTTATTGTCACAGCTCATTAAGCAAACACCCATGATAAACTATGCTTTTCTATCTAACGTTAGTAATTTTGTGACTCTTTACTCCAACACTGAGCGAACTCTCTGCTCCTCGTCACGGTGCGTCTCAGGTGATTATCACTGCCAAGTAGCAGTGCTTCTCCTTCAGAAAATATAGTATTTATACGGTTTAAAGATGTCTGTGTCTCATATGGCCTTGATATTTGCACACTCTGTGACTATACAAACCACAACATGTAAATAGGAAAACGTTTGCGTTATTTTGTCACTCATTTGGATTAGTATGAAAGCTGCAACCATTCACATCCAGTCTTTGTGCTAAGCTAGGCTAGCGGTGGGTGCGTCAAACAGACTTATAGCACGCACGGAGATAAAAAAAAGGTATGTATTGGCTTATCTAACTCTGGGGGATAAGGTGAATAGGTTAAAGTCCCAAAAAGTCAGAGTGTTCCTTTAAGATAGACCCACTGTCCAGCATGCACTTTAATGGTCCAGTGGCAGAACTTTTGCCATAGGGTCTGGGTTCTAATCCGCACTATATTATATATATATATACACATACACATACATATATATATATATGTGTGTGTGTGTGTATATGTGTATACACACACATATATATATATATATATATATATATATATATATATATGTGTGTGTGTGTGTGTGTGTGTATGTATACATGAAGAGTTCAGATGCAAAAGCCTCTAAATGCCATTTGAAATTTTCTTCTTTAATGATGATTTTTATCAAACTTGTATATTTAAGTTCAGTAATTTCACTTAAATAACAATTAATAGGTAATTATCATTGCCATTTAAGTGAAATCACTGAACTTAAATATACAAGCTTGATAAAAATGATCATTCTAGAAGAAAATTTCAAATGGCACTTAGAGGCTTTTGCATCTGAACTCTTCACATGTTTATCAGTGGCTGTGGAAGAATGAGCCACAGAGAACACTGTATCCGCACCACTGATCGACGAGCACTTTGATCACTTGGCTTCAAAAACACCACATTTCAGCGCTAGATGGCCTCTTATTTTACAAACGAATGAAAGTAATTCTCGGCTAGTTAACTAGAGATGTTCTTATTCATTTGTATTTACATCGGTGCCGTGAGATGTTTCAAAAGGGGTGGGGACCATATCGACCCTGGTAAAAAATGGCGAGGACATGTCCCTTCTGTCCCACCTGCAAATTACACCTTTTTTTTTTTTTTTTTTTTTTTTACAAATATAATAAAACTAAAGACTTTTTGGAGATATGATGCAATACCACTTTAGGTACTCAAGATTAACACGATTGGCAAAAACTGGGTGTTTGTATGATTATTTATTTATTAAAAATCCTTACAACAAATACAAATAACGAACCAACACAAATAATGAACACAAAGGGCAAAGTGCGTTAAAAACCATGCTTTTGCACTTTTAACAGCAGCTCATCACACAGATCTGTGACATCTTTGACTTCTTTAGCCTGAGAATAGAAAATAGCAAATGTCAACAACAAAAACAATATAGATGTTAAACACCAAGTAATTCAGCCCTACACCCATAAGGATCTGCTGTACCACCACTGCAAGAGTGACATCCCTCGTGTGCGCTCATGTACCTTTTGTTCCAGATCCCTCTCTAGGGACTGAACTTTCAGATGTTCTCTCTTGAGCTGCACCTGCAGCGTTGCCACCTCTGCGCCCAGTTTAGTGCGAACCTCGGATATGGCCTTATTTGCTCTGAAACAGTGGCATTGTTGAGACTTTTTAGCCATATTAATCGCTCCAGGTTCACTGTACTATTACGTTCATAAGAAAGGACATATTTCAGACATTACAGACTGTTTGAAGAGCACGTACTGATCTAGTTTCTCCTCAGCATGGGCCTTCAGAGCTTGATAACGCTTTTCCTCTTTCTGCAGTCTGTCCATGCAGTTCTGAGCGTACTGCTTTAGTGTCTCCTCATTCTATAGAACAGAAGGGGGGAAAAAAAAAATTACCGTTACACACTAAAATATCATCTTGATTTGGGATTAAGTCTGCTAGTCTTGTTGCAGAAGTCTCAGTGTACCTTTTTGAAACCCTCAATAACTTCCTTGCATCTGTCAAGACGTTTGACAACAGAGGAGAAGGACTGCTCCATTTCATTCAAATCTTTAGACAGCTGATCTTTTTCCTGAAGGACTCGCTCCAACTCAATTTTCGCCAAGTCTTCCTTCTGTTTATGCTCATCTGTAAACAAATGCGTTTTAATATCAAACATACTCCTTAAAAATAGTGTACTTAATAAAAAAAAAATCTGGTCACACCTGTGATTTGAGTGATGGTGGCCTCAAATTCAGACACTATGAACCTGAGAAGAGGAGGAAGAGATTGAGTGAGATTGGTGCATTGTTCAAATGTCAATAATTCATTATGGATTTCACAAGAATCATTATCTTGCTCTTGAGATGTTTTTTTTTTTTTAATGGTAAGCAAATCATTCCTTGGTGTCTTTTCTTTAAATTGACTTATTTGTAGGGCTGGGTATCATTCAAAATGTTCGATATAGTTTCCTGAACGCAACTTTTTTTGACACCAATTAGATGAAATCTTTTTTAACAAGATTTCATTACCCCAACAAAAATCTTTGGTTTTATTTTCTCAGTTTGTTGACCTTTACCAAGGAGGTAATCCACCAGCCGGAAAGTTAAGCTTCGCCAATAACTTTACATTTGAGGCGTCCAAAGACTCTATTTGTCCATTATTTCTTAAGAAACAGGACAATAGATAGATGGCACCATTACTTAGCATCTTACGCTATGGCCCCGTAGAAGCCGTTTTTGTAAAAATAAGCTAACGATTGCATGGAGAAATTACCGTATAGACAGAAGGAGAAACTCTAATCTTCTAATGGACTTCAAATTTCTCTGTGGAAATCTGTCCATTTCTTTGTCCAGAATCAATCGCAAGAACATGCTCCTGCACTTTTTTAAAAATTAATTATAGAAATTTAGATATTAACTTTAACGCTCCAATCTCCTCCGTCCCTTGAAGATCCCGAAAAAAGTTTGTTGGTGCTTTAGTGACTACTTTGGTCAGAGAACCTTCTATCACAGCTGTCAATCATGTCACCACCACCGCAACATAACTAACTAAAAACTACAGTAAATGCCAGAAATCATATTTGGAAAAACTATATTTGAAATGTAATTTAATTGTTTAGTTGGTCTCGCATGCCGTTGAATAACATGGGGAGGCGGGGTTTATGACCTATACTAGGACCACCCACTGGGGGGCGATACTAGCACACACAAAGCTTGCCGCAAAGCACTGGCAAATGTAGCCTAATGATTATGAATGTGTCGGGGGAAATAGCACAGACGTTTTAATTGTTTGTTAATAAACGTGTTGGCTGCAAAGATGAAGTTGACATTGCTGACTTGTCATCTCCACAGTAGTGAATGCACGCATGCCTAAAGAAAGAAATGTACATAATGTATATAATCAGATTATTAGTTTTCAATTTGAATTGATTCGTTTAAAAGCTTTAAGCTTTCCAATATGCCTATTTCTCATGTCTGTGAGGCAAGAAGCCTATATGAGTTTCGGTTAATTTGTGACACACTCCAGTTCTTCATGCAGTCTAAAAACGGAGAAACTTCTGCTCTAAATTTATTACATGCACTGTTAAATGCTTCGTGTTGCCGGTCTCGGCAGCAATTATCTTGTCGCAAATATCGCATTGCGCACTGTTGGCATCGAATGTCAATCAATGTGCTGGAGTGCTGACATCTTTTAAATCTATGGTGGTTACACCTCATGTGGAAGCCATGTCTCTGGGTGTAATTGGCCTAAATTTGGGTTTTTCCTTGATGCCTTGCAATCGCCAGTCATGCAGCATGATTATTGGCTAACTGAGATTGACAAGATTAATCCCTTGGGTAACGAACGACGAGAGATTTTTTGATACTCCATGGTAGAGGCAATTTGGTCGATGGCTAAAAAGTATTGATACTCAATACCCTACTTATTTGAGAATCAAATTTGAAAGAACAAGCTCAGAGAACAACTTTTTCAAAATTCAAACATCACAAGAGGGAGATCAATTGGACCAAATATTCGTTCTTGATATTTCCATCACTTTTCCAATCGCGAAAGGCAATGATCATGGTAACCCCCCTATGTGAAAGTGTTTGTCTTAATAGGACTTACAACATGTGTTGATTCTCCAGACACAATTTGTCAATCTGAGTCTGCATTTCTTTTTGCTGTTCTGCTGCCTAAGAAAAGACAAACCAAGCATTAGAGAGGCCAATGAGACATGAAGCTCATAATCTTGTGTAGGAACTGACCTTTCTATCTGCTTTCTGCAGCATAGCATCCACGTCTCTCTGACTGTACTTCAGAACATCTATGATGGAGTCCTCAGTCTTCACAGGCTGTTTTAATGTGTGAACCAGTAAGTCCAGAACAGTTGGATCTGGAACCACAGTTTCCACTGCCTGAAGAGGAATAGACATGGTAAAATTGGCTCCAGTGTCCAAAGGAAAATGCTTGTTTCAGTGTCTACTAACATAGTAACAATGTTACAAAACCAAGGGAGGGTTAGGGAGTTTGTGTTGTCTTACTGGTGGAGGCAGATCATCCAGCAGTTTCATGCTGTCATAGTGAGACTTCTGCTTTACTTCAGACTTTGCAGCCTCCATCATCCTACCACACAAATTAAGTTTGCATGATCGCTCATGTGTGCACTCTAGATTTTGATCACAATGTAAATCAGATCTCTTACATTGAGGAAACTTGTAATATTTATTTTCGAAAATCAAGAAAGCGTTGATTTGAATGCGTTTGTGGAGAACACTGACCTGATGGCAAGAGAAGGCCGTGGCAGGCTGAATCCAGAGTTGCCGCAGTCCACCAAACTTTTCTTTGGACTTTCCTTCAACAGCGGGTCAAACTTCAAATACAGTGACTGTTTCCGCAAAGCTGACTCCTTAAACTATAAAAAGAGTTTCTGTGAAGCACTGAAAATCTGAAATGCTACTCAATAGAGGGTATATGCATTGACGTCACTTTCCCGCCAGAACACCCCCTCAGCCTGACTGAGTGGCAACAGAGCCTGCTGCAAGACTGGATTTAATAAGGAAAATTAGGGGTATAACGGTTCACAAAATTCATACCACCAGTTTGGTTCGATACAATACACTTGTGTCACATTTCGGTATGTTTTCCATACAGCAAAAAGAAAAATGCTAGAGAAATTTCCTTGATTTAATATTTTTTATTATTTTTTTTTTATTAAAACTAACATAAAAGTATGATATTTTTTAAACTTTAAAGAGCCACTATCATAGCATTTTAAATGTTCCTATTTTTGCTTTAGGAGTTCCCAAAAACAATTTAACGTGCATGCAATGATAAAAAACACTTTATTTGTCTTGTAATATGCATTTATTTATAACTGATTTGCTCAACGACTCCCAAATGATTAGTTAGACGATTCATTTTCCCAAACACCTCCTTTGAGTGATGTGAATCTGCGTCAGTTGTTATTGGTAAACCGTAGGCAGAGACTGTCGGCAACAGAGCGCCCATAACCAGGATTATAGCTTGTCAAGTGTTGAAAATTGTATATAGTGTTTGAACAAACGTGTCAGAAAAAGTGCACTTTCCACACGGTCCCTTACTCGCGTCTCCGTCAAGAGCAAGCTTTCCTGGCGAAACTCACATTGCGGCGGCTTTTGAGGGGCAGTGCTTATTATATAGAGCGAAGTCATATTTGGCTAAGTCGTTTAGGAGGTAATTGCCATTTTTCAATGAATGTCTGGTGAACATCATAAACAAAACTAACTTTACCCTGCTTAGAAGCTGCGTGGAGTGTACACAACACACACAACACAATATAACTATATTGTGCATGCTACATCTACGTCACGATGTAACAGCTAATGACTCGTTTCAAAAACAATTCATTTCATAGACTCAGAGTCGACTCTCACTTTTGAAAGACAATAACTTTATATACGGTGCACTTTCAGATATAAATCTTTGCAGGATGTTTTCATTCCCTTAGAGCTATATTCCACATTACATGAACAGTCCTTTTCAAAAAATCCATGATAGGTGCTCTTTAAATAATGATGGAGCTATAGTTGACTCTTCTTAGAGGCATATAAAAATCAAACAGCTCCTTGGACAAAATGAAATGTAATATTGTAGTAGTTATAAACAAAGGTTTATTTTAGTTCATTTTACCATTTTGAGGGCAATT
>NW_024121766.1:3704740-3746573 GCF_016745375.1 Pimephales promelas
CACTAAAAACATTTTTTTTTAAGAAAGCAAAATGTGGGTTTCAGTGAGGCACTTACAATGGACTTGAATGGGGCCAATTCGTGAACACTAAAATACTACATTAATACTATATAAAATATACTATCATTGTGGACAAAAAAAGTTGTTTTCTTCCATTGGGAACCAAAACTGTTCGAAATCTCTATTGTTGTATTCAGCAGAAGAAAGAAATGCAACATGAGGGTGAGTAAATGACAGAATCATTTTTGGGTGGACTATCACTTTAAATTTTTAAACATTGGACCCATTTACTATAAAAGTAAGACCTTTATTGTAGCCTCAATTTTTAGTGCATACATAGCTTAAAGGGATAGTTCACCCAAAAATGAAAATTCTGTCAGTATTTACTCACCCTCATGTTGGTCCAACCCCGTAAGACCTTCGTTCATCTTCGGAACACAAATTACAATATATTTTATAATCTGAGAGCTGGATCACTCCTCCAAACTAGTCCATAGGCTTCTTGAGGGATTGAAACTTGCCGGCCTCAAAAAGTTATTAAAGACATCGTTAAAATAGTCCAAGTGACTACGGTGGCTCAATCTTAACTTTATAAAACGACGAGAACACTTTTTGTGCGCAAAAAACAACAAAAATAACGACTTTATTACAACTATTCGCTTCCTTCTCTTTGTGCCTCTAGTCAGTTAAACTAGTGTAATTGCGTATGATCTGTTGTTGTACGTCACACGCATCACACACATGACCAGCGTCGGCCAATAGTGAGCCTACGTGTGACGTAGCTCTACGCTATCCCACTACGCTAACTGACTAGAGGCGCAAAGAGAAGGAAGTGAATAGTTGAAATAAAGTCGTTATTTTTGTTTGTTTTTGCGCACAAAAAGTGTTTTTGTCGTTTGATAAAGTTAAGATTGAGCCACTGTAGTCACTTGGACTATTTTAACGATGTGTTTAATAACTTTGAGGCCGGAAAGTTTCAATTCCTCATGAAGCCTATGGACTAGTATGGAGGAGTGATCCAGCTCTCAGATTTCATCAAAAATATCTTAATTTGTGTTCCGAAGATGAACGAAGGTCTTACGGGGTTGGAAAAACATGAGGGTGAGTAAATACTGACAGAATTTTCATTTTTGGGTGAACTAACCCTTTAACTTGTATTGCACCTGAAAAAAAATATATTTTTAAATAGACTAAATCATAAAGCAATCCCTGATCTAAACTTCGAATGAAGATCTTCTTCTCAGATCTTCATAAATATGTTGTAAGTGCTCAATATATATTCTTGGAATGGAGACCAGTCATCAAACATAGTAGTTGCTCATCCATCCTCTGTTAAGTGTTATTTCAGACTCACGTGATTTACCTCATGAGTTTGCTAATTTAAGATTTAAATGATCTTCTACTTGTGGGTAACGAAAATATTCTTGCAATCTCGTAAAGCTGCATTGCTCTAATGCATTAAAATGTTAAGACTATGATGCACTATAATGCAGCATATAATGTAGCATAAATCGGTGTAGAGGTGCAAAAAACTGTTTGTGTGCTTAAAGGGGAGTCATGCCACGTTTTAGATGACAGTTGAAAATGTAACATTTACATTAAAGAAGAGTTTAAAGATGCCATACTGTATTCTTTTCTTGATACAGTGAAGAAAGGGAGATTTTACCTTGGTCTCAATATTATGACGCTTGATAGAGCAAGTCAATCTCAGTTTACATGGATTTTTTAATCCAAGGTCGAATAATGGCTGGTTCCATGTGTCTTTGACTTGAGCTACTGAGATCCAGCACAATGTCTTTACATACCAAAAATGTTTGACGAAAATCGAGGATTTCTGAAGTTTGGTAAAGTATTATCGACTAATTGACTGTATAAAACTTAGATCATTCAGTTTGCATTCTAAACAATTTTGTGGCTATTTAATAAACATAAAAGAATGAATTCTATTTTTGAAACATGCTTGAAGTGTCGTTTACAACAGAATGCTTGTGTTTGTATAATGAGAATGACTGTTGTAGGCACAGACTGATCTGATGACTACTGTTTAAGGTCCCGTTGGAAGATCACAGTGTACAGCAGATGTGTTGTCACTATCACCACAGTAGAATGTCATGACATTTTTATCACGATATAATAAAAGCTGAATGTCTTAAGGACTCATTCTAACAGCTGTTTTGTCTGACTGTAGGGATTATTTACAGATAGTGCTGTTTTTATATTAATAAACATGCTGAATCCAAGCTCAGGCCATGGGAACTTGACTGTGCTGATGTGATATATTTATTGTGTGAATAATGAAATGCTTTGTGATGTCAGTCCTGGATGCTTTGTGCTTATTTGCCCATGGTGATCAGCTACAGTGTCTTAAAATTGAATCAGTGCAGCATAAAATCATGTATGTATTTGTTATTGATTTGTTTTTTATTGGTGAATCAGTAGTACATTTAGAAATGCACAAGGGCATACGGTCTTGTTCTCTGTTTAAGATGTGTGTTAAATACTGGTGAATATGCTGTCATTTCCATAAATAAAAATCCTGACTGGATTAATAGCCTTGCAAACATTTTTTTCTTTTAGGGAAAAGTAATCACCCATCCTTTTAAATGTTCAAAATGACCAGAAACATAAATTATATATATTTTAGTGCTGCTGTCAAAATTAACACAATAAGGTTATCCTCACAAGCACAATTAAACTAACTAAATGCACGTAAACAGTTAGGGTGAAAAAAGAGGATGCCAGATCCGAGTCATGTGCGTCAGGTCTTCAAATGACAGCAGCCTAATAAACATACTGCTCTGATATCATGTTAGTCAAAAACCAAAGTCACTCACTGCTATATTTCATTTATAATTTATGCAGTGAAAACTGAAATGTTTGATATCTTTGTATATCCTATCTGTTAGACCTACCTAACAATCTTTCAGCACTACAGTATTTACAAGGTTCCATGGATCAAAAACCCCCAACTGTGCATTGTTTTGACAGTGAATGTAAAAATCTGAATCAATAGCAACATTTGAGCCCTTGATATTTTGAAGGCATAGGTAAATGTGGCATTTATTATAATGGGTTTGTGAATTGTTACAAAAAAAAAATCAGTTTCAGGAGACATCATAGTGGTATTGGCATTAGTGATGCTTTCATTGAAACATTTGCCATTAAACAATGCAATTAATAAAACATGTTTGTATTGATTGATGGCATTAAATATACAATGTGTATCTATATCTATATACACACATTTAAGACTTTTGTAACAAATAGAAAGCCATCTTTAAATTGCTTTTTGTGAATGAAAAAAAGAAAGAAAAGCCAAGCAAGGATTAACTGGAAGTCAAATGACACACACAAACCATCATATGAAGAACCAGTTGAACACTGATGTGCTCAATGTAAAACACTACGATCAATGTAAAACACTACTTCACCATTCATCATAATGACTTAGGCCTTTTTGTTCAGTTACACTTACTACAGACATTACATACATAAGTGTGTTGTAAAATATTTGAGAATATTGTTTTTCTATACCCAGAACACACAAATACACAGTAACAAATATATTTTACTATATTTTTCCCACAAAATCAATGGGAGATAGATCCCACATTTTGTACACCCCAACCAACACAAAGTTGCACATACAGTGGCCTACATACAAAACAACAGAATTTTTTATGCTGTTATAGTAAAAAAAGAAATAAAAAAATATCTATGCTGCATCCTCTCTTTGATTTTGGTATTTTATGCTAAAGCTCTGTGTGGTGAGCAGGACGGCCGAGGGACGTGAGAGAAAGTCGCGAGGCCGGTGGTGCGATTGCTAATGAGCAGCACCTGCGAGGCACACCGGTCTCGCATCTCTCACGAAGGAGCGGAGCCATAAAGGGGGAGCGACGGAGTGGATGATCGAGAGAGGAACAGGCCTGCTTTTATTTGTATTTTATATTTTATTTGGTAAGCCAGCAGTCGTCCGTGAGGGGCTGCTGGCCGGTATTTATGTTTTATTTTGGGTAGCCAGCAGTCGTCCGCGAGGGGCTGCTGGGCAGGTAATTTGTTTGTTTATTTTATTTAAATAAAGTTTTATTTTATTATTATTATCCGGTTCCTGCCTCCTTCTTCCCTGAACTTTGTTACACTCTGATCACTAATTGTAAAACTGTGTGACGGGTGTTTGCCCATGTGACGAGTCAGTGTGAATATTTGAATGGCAGTGTGTTCCTCATGAAAACAAGAGATTTTTCTGCATGAAAATTGTGCCAAATGCAGAGAATTATGTGTAGTGTTTTGAAAAACGTGTGTTTTAGAACTGCAATTTGAGTGTAAAGCAGGAATTGTGCTTGTAGTTCAGCAGAATTGGTTCAGGGGGTTGGTGAATGAGTTACATGTTGTGGTCATTGTGTCTCAAGTACCAGAAAATGTGTGTAAACAAACAATCGAGAAAAACCAAGTTAAAATTAGACTTGAGGATATAGCACTTAGCTGCTTTTAACCTATAACCTCTATACACACACACACACACACATATATATATATGTGTGTGTGTGTATATATTATGTTTATCAGTGGTTGTGGAATCATGAGCCACATAGAACACTGTATCCGCACCACTGATCGACGAGCACTTTGATCACTTGGCTTCAAAAACACCACATTTCAGCGCTAGATGGCCTCTTATTTTACAAACGAATGAAAGTAATTCTCGGCTAGTTAACTAGAGATGTTCTTATTCATTTGTATTTACATCGGTGCCGTGAGATGTTTCAAAAGGGGTGGGGACCATATCGACCCTGGCAAAAAGTGGCGAGGACATGTCCCTTCCGTCCCACCTGCAAATTACACTTTTTTTTTTTTTTTTTTTTTTTTTTTTACAAATATAATAAAACTAAAGACTTTTTGGAGATATGATGCAATACCACTCTAGGTACTCAAGATTAACACGATTGGCCAAAACTGGGTGTTTGTATGATTATTTATTTATTTATTAAAAATCCTTACAACAAATACAAATAACGAACCAACACAAATAATGAACACAAAGGGCAAAGTGCGTTAAAAACCATGCTTTTGCACTTTTAACAGCAGCTCATCACACAGATCTGTGACATCTTTGACTTCTTTAGCCTGAGAATAGAAAATAGCAAATGTCAACAACAAAAACAATATAGATGTTGAACACCAAGTAATTCAGCCCTACACCCATAAGGATCTGCTGTACCACCACTGCAAGAGTGACATCCCTCGTGTGCGCTCATGTACCTTTTGTTCCAGATCCCTCTCTAGGGACTGAACTTTCAGATGTTCTCTCTTGAGCTGCACCTGCAGCGTTGCCACCTCTGCGCCCAGTTTAGTGCGAACCTCGGATATGGCCTTATTTGCTCTGAAACAGTGGCATTGGTGAGACTTTTATAGCCATATTAATTGATCCATGTTCACTGTACTATTACGTTCATAAGAAAGGACATATTTCAGACATTACAGACTGTTTGAAGAGCACGTACTGATCTAGTTTCTCCTCAGCATGGGCCTTCAGAGCTTGATAGCGCTTTTCCTCTTTCTGCAGTCTGTCCATGCAGTTCTGAGCGTACTGCTTTAGTGTCTCCTCATTCTATAGAACAGAAGGGGGGGGGGATTACCGTTACACACTAAAATATCATCTTGATTTGGGATTAAGTCTGCTAGTCTTGTTGCAGAAGTCTCAGTGTACCTTTTTGAATCCCTCAATAACTTCCTTGCATCTGTCAAGACGTTTGACAACAGAGGAGAAGGACTGCTCCATTTCATTCAAATCTTTAGACAGCTGATCTTTTTCCTGAAGGACTCGCTCCAACTCAATTTTCGCCAAGTCTTCCTTCTGTTTATGCTCATCTGTAAACGCATGCTTTTTAATATCCAACATACTCCTTAAAAATAGTGTACTTAATAAAAAAAAATCTGGTCACACCTGTGATTTGAGTGATGGTGGCCTCAAATTCAGACACTATGAACCTGAGAAGAGGAGGAAGAGATTGAGTGAGATTGGTGCATTGTTCAAATGTCAATAATTCATTATGGATTTCACAAGAATCATTATCTTGCTCTTGAGATGGTTTTTTTTTTTTTTTTTTAAATGGTAAGCAAATCATTCCTTGGTGTCTTTTCTTTAAATTGACTTATTTGTAGGGCTAGGTATCATTCAAAATGTTCAATATCGTTTCCTGAACGCAACTTTTTTTGACACCAATTTGATGAAATCTGTTTTAACAAGATTTCATTACCCCAACAAAAATCTTTGGTTTTATTTTCTCAGTTTGTTGACCTTTACCAAGGAGGTAATCCACCAGCCGGAAAGTTGAGCTTCGCTAATAACTTTACATTTGAGGCGTCCAAAGACTCTATTTGTCCATTATTTCTGAGGAAACAGGACAATAGATAGATGGCACCATTACTTAGCATCTTACGCTATGGCCCCGTAGAAGCCGTTTTTGTAAAAATAAGCTAACGATTGCATAGAGAAATTACCGTATAGACAGAAGGAGAAGCTCTAATCTTCCAATGGACTTCAACTTTCTCTGTTGAAATCTGTCCATTTTTTTGTCCAGAATCAATCGCAAGAACATGCTCCTGCACTTTTTTAAAAATTAATTATAGAAATTTAGATATTAACTTTAAAGCTCCAATCTCCTCCGTCCCTTGAAGATCCCGAAAAAAAATTTATGACCTATACTAGGACCAGTGACTGGGGGGCGATACTAGCACACACAAAGCTTGCCGCAAAGCACTGGCAAATGTAGCCTAATGATTATGAATGTGTCGGGGGAAATAGCACAGACGTTTTAATTGTTTGTTAATAAACGTGCTGGCTGCAAAGATGAAGTTGACATTGCTGACTTGTCATCTCCGCAGTAGTGAATGCACGCATGCCTAAAGAAAGAAATGTACATAATGTATATAATCAGATTATTTGTTTTCAATTTGAATTGATTCGTTTAAAAGCTTTTCAAGCTTTCCAATATGCCTATTTCTCATGTCTGTGAGGCAAGAAGCCTATATGAGTTTCGGTTAATTTGTGACACACTCCAGTTCTTCATGCAGTCTAAAAACGGAGAAACTTTCTGCTCTAAATTTATTACAAGCAATGTTAAATGCTTCGTGTTGCCGGTCTCGGCAGCAATTATCTTGTCGCAAATATCGCATTGCGCACTGTTGGCATCGAACCTGGTGAAATGTGCTGGAGTGCTGATCTTTGACATCTTTTAAATCTATGGTGGTTACACCTCATGTGGAAGCCATGTCTCTGGGTGTAATTGGCCTAAATTTGTTTTTCCTTGATGCCTTGCAATCGCCAGTCATGCAGCATGATTATTGGCTAACTGAGATTGACAAGATTAATCCCTTGGGTAACGAACAACGAGAGATTTTTTAAAACTCCATGGTAGAGGCAATTTGGTCGTGCCTAAAAAGTATTGATACTCGATACCCTACTTATTTGAGAATCAAATTTGAAAGAACAACTTTTTCAAAATTCAAACATCACAAGAGGGAGATCAATTGGACCAAATATTCGTTCTTGATATTTCCATCACTTTTCCAATCGCGAAAGGCAATGATCATGGTAACCCCCCTATGTGAAAGTGTTTGTCTTAATAGGACTTACAACATGTGTTGATTCTCCAGACACAATTTGTCAATCTGAGTCTGCATTTCTTTTTGCTGTTCTGCCGCCTAAGAAAAGACAAACCAAGCATTAGAGAGGCCAATGAGACATGAAGCTCATAATCTTGTGTAGGAACTGACCTTTCTATCTGCTTTCTGCAGCATAGCATCCACGTCTCTCTGACTGTACTTCAGAACATCTATGATGGAGTCCTCAGTCTTCACAGGCTGTTTTAATGTGTGAACCAGTAAGTCCAGAACAGTTGGATCTGGTACCACAGTTTCCACTGCCTGAAGAGGAATAGACATGGTAAAATTGGCTCCAGTGTCCAAAGGAAAATGCTTGTTTCAGTGTCTACTAACATAGTAACAATGTTACAAAACCAAGGGGGGGTTAGGGAGTTTGTGTTGTCTTACTGGTGGAGGCAGATCATCCAGCAGTTTCATGCTGTCATAGTGAGACTTCTGCTTTACTTCAGACTTTGCAGCCTCCATCATCCTACCACACAAATTAAGCTTGCATGATCGCTCATGTGTGCACTCTAGATTTTGATCACAATGTAAATCAGATCTCTTACATTGAGGAAAATTGTAATATTTATTTTGCCATTTTGCTTCTTTTCAAAAGAAGTTCAAAAATCAAGAAAGCGTTGATTTGAATGCGTTTGCGGAGAACACTGACCTGATGGCAAGAGAAGGCCGTGGCAGGCTGAATCCAGAGTTGCCGCAGTCCACCAAACTTTTCTTTGGACTTTCCTTCAACAGCGGGTCAAACTTCAAATACAGTGACTGTTTCCGCAAAGCTGACTCCTTAAACTATAAAAAGAGTTTCTGTGAAGCACTGAAAATCTGAAATGCTACTCAATAGAGGGTATATGCATTGACGTCACTTTCCCGCCAGAACACCCCCTCAGCCTGACTGAGTGGCAACAGAGCCTGCTGCAAGACTGGATTTAATAAGGAAAATTAGGGGTATAACGGTTCACAAAATTCATACCACCAGTTTGGTTCGATACAATACACTTGTGTCACATTTCGGTATGTTTTCCATACAGCAAAAAGAAAAATGCTAGAGAAATTTCCTTGATTTAATATTTTTTATTATTTTTTTTTTTATTAAAACTAACATAAAAGTATGATATTTTTTAAACTTTAAAGAGCCACTATCATAGCATTTTAAATGTTCCTATTTTTGTTTTAGGAGTTCCCAAAAACAATTTAACGTGCATGCAATGATAAAAAACACTTTATTTGTCTTGTAATATGCATTTATTTATAACTGATTTGCTCAACGACTCCCAAATGATTAGTTAGACCAGCCTTTCTCAAAGTGGGTGCCGCGGCACACTGGGGTGCCCCCTAGCTGTGTCAGGGGTGCCGCCAAAAAATTACATAGGCTAAAAAAACAGGAAAAAAAAAACAGCTGACATTTCATATATAAATATATTTGAATTTACATATTTACATTCTTCTTTTTAAACATATGAACATATTAATAAAATTGTAAATTCATTTTAGATAAATATATAAAATTAATCATAAAAAAATCCGTCTCACAAGACCGAAGCAAGACGCACACAACTTGACGCAAGTGACGCAATCCATAGCAACGCGTTATAGCAACACCTCAGACTGACAGAAACGTAAAAATAAACGTGAATTTAGGCCACTTTAGTTACAGCATTATGGATCGTTTTTTGAAAAGAAAATCCCCACAAGAGCCGGGGATTTTTATTTTATTTTATCTGCATCCTGCACTTCATTTGAGTTCTCCTGGTCTGGATTTGTTATTGGGTTCTTGTATTGGGCGGTCCACCTCTTACGGTTTTATGGCATTTGTGTCTCTGATTAATTATTTTGTGAATTACTTTGCAAACCTGTGTTTTTAAAGGTGCTATAAAGTTTTTATTATTATTGTTATTTACAGTTCATATTATGCTCTGTTCATTACTGTTCTGTCTAACTAAACAAGACATTTGCATTTAAATTTGGGTTATGCAGTGTTTTTAAATTATATTTTACACTGGGGTGCCTTGAGATTTTATGCACTTTTGAAAGGTGCCCTGACTGAAAAAAGTTTGAGAAAGGCTGAGTTAGACGATTCATTTTCCCAAACACCTCCTTTGAGTGATGTGAATCTGCGTCAGTTGTTATTGGTAAACCGTAGGCAGAGACTGTCGGCAACAGAGCGCCCATAACCAGGATTATAGCTTGTCAAGTGTTGAAAATTGTATATAGTGTTTGAACAAACGTGTCAGAAAAAGTGCACTTTCCACACGGTCCCTTACTCGCGTCTCCATCAAGAGCAAGCTTTCCTGGTGAAACTCACATTGCGGCGGCTTTTGAGGGGCAGTGCTTATTATATAGAGCGAAGTCATATTTGGCTAAGTCGTTTAGGAGGTAATTGCCATTTTTCAATGAATGTCTGGTGAATATCATAAACAAAACTAACTTTACCCCGCTTAGAAGCTGCACGGAGTGTACACAACACACACAACACAATATAACTATATTGTGCATGCTACATCTACATCACGATGGAACAGCTAATGACTCGTTTCAAAAACAATTCATTTCATAGACTCAGAGTCGACTCTCACTTTTGAAAGACAATAACTTTATATACGGTGCACTTCCAGATATAAATCTTTGCAAGATGTTTTCATTCCCTTAGAGCTATATTCCACACTACATGAACAGTCCTTTTCAAAAATCCATGATAGGTGCTCTTTAAATAATGATGGAGCTATAGTTGACTCTTCTTAGAGGCATATAAAATCAAACAGCTCCTTGGACAAAATGAAATGTAATATTGTAGTAGTTATAAACAAAGGTTTATTTTAGTTCATTTTACCATTTTGAGGGCAATTGTATTCATAATGTCAAAATAAAACCGACGTAATGTTACTTGAAAGAATTTTAGCCTACTATTCCTGCCAAACTTCCATGGTTATAGTTTATAGTGTTATACAGTAAATCCATGGTGAATGTTGCTGATCTGTGGACACTGAATAGTTTAATCATGGCACAATGTTTCTTCCTGGTTTCCATGTCAGCACTGTTTGATCCGTTAATAACAGAGAAATGTAAATGTTTCTCACTAGATCTAGCAGCGATGTTATTACGTCAGTGGCAAATTAATTTTTTTTCTTTACTGGATTTCGCAGTGTACTAGCAGTGTCGCTTAAGATCGGCTCACACTGCATTGGTGCAAACTGATAAACGGTCCGTCAACCAAACAATAACGAGTAGCTCAGTTTCGTTCCGCTAACATTACATTTGCCATTTGTTGCTGGACAATGCTGTGGTCACGCCAGCATCTCTAACATGAGTGCGCTTGCCATGCGTGACGCATCTACATTTGAAATTACGAATTTTTGGTTGGCGGGAAAAATGGTCCAATGAACCATTCGGTTTAAAAATACGTACTGAAAAACGAACGCCTCGGTTCAATAAGAATACGTGTATCATTACACCCCTAGTGGAAACTGCAAAAACAAGCAATTATCTAAGGGTTTAAATATTCGATATAGTGTTTCGTACAACTTATCAAAGACCCAGTGATCAATGGATATTGCCATGTAGCCAAGAAAAACGTTTCCTGACATTTACGCCTGACTTTGAAAGGAAAAAAAAAAAAAGGAAAAGAAGAAAAAAAAAAGGAAAAAAAAAAGCAAATTTGCCTGTGGAAGCTTTATATGCAAGATAGTCAGGTCTAAATTCAGAACACTTATATCAATGTTATACATTAGTCAACATTTGAAATGCATTAAAACATTTCTGCATCAAAGTGAAATGCATCAAAGTTATACATTAATTTTAAAATAACCGTTCTTGTCTTAGGACAGCATCGAATAACATTTTTTTGATCCACTTCAAAAATTGACTACTGTATATAGCCCTATTATCATATCGTCCATCTTTTTGCTAGTGTTTATCTAAAAACATCCAATTATGCAGAATATACGATGGTAAAAATTTAATTGAGGAGTTGTCAAAACATTTTATAGGGTATGATTTTTTTTCAGTTTTTTTGCCACTCAGTGGGTGTAACCGCAGCCACTCTGGTCAACAGTGACATCACACGTATACCCTCTATAACCTAATTGCTTCACTCTATTTGGTGCAGCATTTCCTTAAATATAGTAGTAAATAAGTTTAAAGACTCAAATGGAAACACTCACAGTGCTTGATCCAAACTGCTCCAGATAATCCATCTGCCCATCAAAATCTCCATCTGGCATGACTGAGACAAGGAGCAAACATTTTGCTCCCAATGTTAAAAGTTTTCACCAGATGAGTCAGTGTCATTCAAAATGTGCAACCATGTTTACTCACACAATGCCCCTGGCACAAATTCATCTTCACTTGGTGCCATCACACCCAGATCACACGTCTGGTTATGAAATTGCAATAAAGATTCAGGTGCTGCCATGATCTCTGGCTCCTGTGATATGAGAGGTGATTTTTTTAATGAAATAACATGATCATAACTTGTGGTAACAGACTAATTTTGTTTAAATTCTTAAATTGAAAGTCACAGTTACCTGCTTGGTGACAGGAATATCAGTTTCTGCCATGTTTTTATCACTTTCAGAAACTGCTTGGTGAGATCTGGAGGAGAAAAAAAAAATTAAAATCAGAGCTCAATTATTCGCATTTATGTATTTGGTAAATACTCTTTTTCACTCAACCATCATGTGTCTGTTATTTGCACAGCAGAACGCCACAGACTGTCCAGGTGCCTTTGGCGTTCCGTCAACATTATGTTATCAATTAACACTTGAAAATCGATTTTTTACATTTTTTATCGATAAAAATAGTCCGCATTGCGGTGCATCTAAGAATCGTTTTTATCCCCCACCCCTAGGGAAAATATTTAATTACTTCATCTGAGAAATCAAACCAATAATTGAGCTACAGGCACACTTGTGAAAATTATTTTTAAAATGACATGTATTGTGTTAATACATGCTGTTCCAGCTCTAGTTTCTGTACCGGTTCTCAGGCTGATCATCCTGTGTAGGAGCCTCAGGCTGTTGAAGAGGAGATTGTGCTTTCATCAAAACCGGGCTGGTCTGGACCCCACGTGGTGGAGAGCTACGCACTGCAGCCTTGGTACCAAAGGGATTAAAGTCTGGATCGTCAAAATCAAAGGTGTAAGAACCTTGAACAGCAGGAACATCCACAGGTTTTGTCTCCTCTGCCTTCTTGGGGGACAACTTCTTGGGTTCTGATTCTTTCTTCTCGGGTTCTGATTCTTTCTTCTCAGTGACTGTATTTTTGGTCACAGGTTTTGCACTTGCAGGTCTTTTGACCCCAAAGCGTTTTGGAGGTTTGCGCTTGACTCCATCATCAAAGTTAAACTCTAGTAGCATCTGGTTCTCCTTAGGTGGCATTGAAGCATTGGAGGATGTTGGGACCACTGGGGTCTGGACTAAGAGCTCTGATTCCAGCTTGGCTTCTTGGCTTAGGACATCTGGGCTATGGACTGAGAGCTCAGATTCCTGCTTGGTTTTTTGGCTTGGGACATCTGGGCTTTGGACTGAAAGCTCAGACTCCTGCTTGGCTTCCTGGCTTGGAACACCTGGGCTATGGACTGAGAGCTCGGCTTCCAGCTTTGTTTCTTGGTTTGGAAGGGGTGGTATATCTGGGATCTGGACTAAGAGCTCTGATTCCAGCTTGGCTTCTTGGCTTGGGACATCTGGGCTATGGCCTGAGAGCTCAGATTCCTGCTTGGTTTCTTGGCTTGGGACATCTGGGCTATGGACTGAGAGCTCAGATTCCAGCTTGGCTTCTTGGCTTGGCAGGGGCGGGACATCTGGAGTCTGGACTGAGATCTCTGAGTCCTGCTTGGCTTCTTGGATTGGCATGGGTGGATCAGAAACAACTGATGCTTTGCCAATCACAGGAGAGTTTGGGATCTTTGAGCCACCAGTTTGGAATGGGTTGAGCAAATCAAGATTGTCAAAATCCAAGTTGTACGATCCTACAGGGGGGAGTGGCAAATCCTGGGCCTCATGCTGATCTTCCATAGTAGGAATCGGCTGTGACGCTGAGGTTGGCTCAGTCTCCTCTGTCTCTGTGATGCTGTTTTCAACATTATCAGTCTTGATGATGACAGTACCCTCTGCTGAAGATATGTTGGCAGAAGATTCTGCAAGGGAATTGTTCACTGATGAGATAAAAGGAAGAGTCTCATCAAGTGCTGAGTTGGCCACCTCTGGAACCTCAGCCGAAATGAGGGCCGCAGTTGTGTCAGACTCTACAAGCTCTGGAAAAGCAGAAGACTTAGGAGGTGAATTTGCCATTATATTGGACCCCTGGAAAGGGTTAATGGCATCTGGATTGTCGAGATTGAGAGTATAGGCCCCTTTGCTCTGAATAGGAATGTCATCCTCAGGGTAGGCAACGTCGTTACTCTGCATTTTAACCGGTGTGGTGGTGGTGTTATTATTCAACAATGAACTCCTGTAAAACAAATTCATTTTTACATGTTAGTGGATTGTCATTTTTATTTAAAAAGATTATGATTGACTGCAACAAGACACTGAACTAAATTGGATGTTAAAAAAAATATGTCCAGTTAAATTATTATTCTAAAATAATATAAAATAAAAATTAAATCATAAAAAAGTAGAGCTCCAAGTTATTTGCTCACTGGTCAGTAGAGGCTGAGTGAGTCTCCAGTGCTTTAGTGTGGTCCTCTTGGATGGCAGGCCTACTGGTGCGGCTTGGGGACATGATTTTCTTTGTGACTGGGTCTCGCCGTGGAGTTTGAAAACAAACCTATCCAAAAACAACAAAGAACTACGCATGTAAATCTAAACACTACAGTACATGTCTGACAATGCACAGTTAACAAATGCTTAACTGGCCCCTCCCCCTTTTCAAATAGCGTTTAGTTCATCATAGACTACAATTCGTACTTGACCACCATGGTACCACGGAAGCTAATCTGAGCGATGATACGTTGGATTCAATAGTACAGGTGTGAATATATTCTAGCCATTTCATTCTTAACAAACATACAGTTGGAAAATGGAATAATTTTTTTTGGAATAAAGCGTTTTTGAGCAACCGAATACTTGCCTCACACACCTGAGAAATATATCTATATTGAAATGTCTACTAGAATGATTCAAAACGCAAGAAAACAGACTGCTCTCTGTGCATGTAATCCATATGAAAAGTTCATTTCACTATGGTAGGCCAACTGCAAAAGATCGCGAGTCAGCATTGAGCAGCAACTTCATCTTTCCAGCCGAGGGAGCAGACACTGGCAGAAAACACTTGTTTATTAATAAACAATTAAAATATCTCCTTGCTTTATTTGATATTCGTAATCATTGCTTTTGCCGGTTCTTTTTGACAGCTTTAAGGTAATTGGCAAAAACATGGAGATCTTTTTTAGACAATCGCACAACCTATTTGATATTCTATAATTAAATACTCAGTTACTCATCCCAACCAACTATTAAAAAAAAATGTTTACTAGTAAGCGTCTTCTTTTCACATGTTAGTTTTTCAATGAGCGGGAATTAAAAACCGGGAATGGACCAAGAGGGAAGTGATTGCAAAATGCTTAGAGTGGAGAGAGTAATGTGCTTTGGCTCCACTCCAGGCTTTGATCACAACCCCCTCAGCATGATGAATACATCTCATCTTTCCTTAATTTAAGATCTATTCAAACTAAAATTAAGACATTTATTACACTATTTCGGGAATGAAAGCCTATTTACGGCCTTAAAATTATGAAAAGTGAATTTAAGACATAAGGACAGACAGCAACCATGCAATTGACGGAAATCCGTCGTAGCGACGGAGAACTTTAATCCCTGTGAAATTACCTTACAGCCTATGACAGAGTGAGCCAGCTCTCAGACTTCATCAAAAAAGAAATCTCTTAATTTGGGTTCCAAAGATGAACTAAAGTCTTACGGGGTTGGAACGACACAAGGGGGAGTAATTACTCCCAGAATTTTCATTTTTGGGTGAACTGACCCTTTAAGGTTAACATATTCATACTAAAATAAAAAACTTATTTTGATAAGTGTTGATAACATTTTGATTTCAGGGAGCCTTTAAGCAACAAAACTGTTTTCAACATTGATAGTAATAAGAAATGTTTCTTGAGCAGCAAATTGAATGATTTCTGAATGATCAATCGACACTGAGGACAGGAGTAATGATGTATGCTGAAATATACATATTCAAATAGAAAACATTACATTTTACAATTTATTGTACAAAACTAAAGGTAAATTGAAACCTTTGGAAAACCCACCTTTGCTCCTCTCTGAGCAGTCCTGCTGATGTTGTCAGCCTGCGACTGCCGCAGGATCGAGGGCCTGCCAGTCGGCTGCTCCAATGCGAAAATGTCACAAGTGTCTTCAGAAATGCTGTTCATCCATCCAGCTCCCTGATTCTCCTTCAGCGCCTCAGAAGTCATACTGCAAGAAAGAGAGACACATAATATAACAACATTGGGTTTAGGAAAGCCACGCCCAGAGGGCACCATTCACAGCTGGTTTTACTGATAAGACCCAGAGGCGGGCATCTGATCTTCTCACCCAACACCCAGAGACACTAATACTCATGAGACACCTCAAATCTGTAGCTTTTCTTTTGAGGATCAGACAGAGATCAGACTAAACCACTGTGACTAACAACCCAAGCATGTAATATCAACCGGTGCAATTCAGCTATGTGCAGCTGAGGGAACAAAGTGGATCTTTATCAGTGAAGGAGTATGACCAGAGATGGTCAAAGATATAGCAGAAGAAAACCAGCAGTTAACTACACATTTTTTGATGGCAGCAACACAGCTTTGTGATTTGGCTTATGGTGACATTGTGTCTACCAGACAGTGACACTGTGGCAATCCCTTAATGGCATGATTATTATGACAATGAGGAACAAGAGACTGGTAAAATTTTCAAAGAATCATTAACGTTACCAATTTTGGCCTCATCTGTCCTTCCCTGGATTCTGCTCAACTATGTAGGACTGACAATAAAATTGTCAGCTTTGTAATGACAGGCACTCCTGACAGCTTCTCTCTTCTACAGCCTACCTGGACAGGTTATAAACAGCCCACCATCATAAATAGCATTATTAGGTTTTGACCTGGACACATTTAGATCCAAGACCAAGTAATATAAATGAAAGCAATAAAGTAAAGCCATACAAGAACAGCCAGTACGATTTGAACTAAGACTAAAAGTTAACAGCCGCGTCACGTGCCTACATGGATGACAGAGGGTTGATGAAAAACAACATTTAAGAACCATTCGTTTCAATAAAAAAGCTAAATAACGTTACGTACTTTTTATTGGAAATACACTGTCTCTAAATCTCAAACAAAGATCAAATCAAACTATTTCACGTTATATTTGTTTTCCTAACCAATAACGTTACTACATTTTCTTTTTTGCCATTATTATCCAAATAATTTCACATTTCGAGAGTAAAAAAGAGTGAAGATCTCTACATAAATCAATTAAGTTAGATCGATAGCAATAATTGAAAATTTGACAGTATCATTCATATGCGGATATTTCCCAACGTCATAGTAGCAACGTTAGCACTCGCAAACCGTAACTAGCAACGTCTTTTACTGTTCAATATCACGCAATATTTCATTATATGTATCCTATAACTGTGTAGACGGTTTCCTAAAATACGTACCTTATTCAAACTGCTCAAATTTAACACAAAAATAACGTTTTCTTCTCAGTGAAAGACAGCACGATACACACACAGATGCTGTGCATCTATAACTTTCCGCAATCCACTGTTTGAAACGGTTCAAATTTAAACGAGGCAGTCGCGTCCAATCAAAAGCAAGATTCGACGTTTGTCAGGCGGGGCGATCACATGAATGGACCAATAACATTGTGCGTGAAAGTGCCGTCCTAGTGGATGTTCTTTTGATTGACATCCAAATCATCCAATTGGAGGGACATTGTTGACGCAGACAAAGAGGTAAATAAACACGACCTCGTTTACCCTTTTACCACTGTACTAAGAAAAAAAAGTCCATTACATTTTTTTTTAAATATTAAATATATGTGTTTGTGTTATTTTCTTCCTACTATTTCGATATAAATAAATGGACACATTTACCAGAGAGACTAACTTTATTTTTTATTTTATTTTATTTTGGATGTTACAATGTCACAATTTACTTTAACTATCCTTTTTTAAAACAATAAAACGGGTTTGCAAGTGGGTGAGTAAATAACCAATACATTTAATGAAAAACACTTAAAATATATTATTAAAGTTTATTGTTGTGTATTTAAATAAAAATAAATACACATAATATGCATATCTATTAAAACTATAGCTCATAATAGGCACAAACAACTGAAATTATGAAGAGATCTGTGACTCTAGTCTAGGTAAGAAAAAATGTAAAAAATTCAAAAGAGCGATGCAGAATTCAGTGCTTTGAAATGTTTGAACAGGTTTACATTTACTGTATTACGCATTACCGAATATAATCTTGCTTTTTCTTTTATTCACAATCAAAACTGTTAGTTATGCGTCCTTCTACCGCCAGAGGGCAGCATCGGATCACTAATTATGTCACACTTTTATGAAGCAAGCGTCAGCCATGGGTTGGGAGAGAATGCGTTTATGTGCATGTTTGTTTTATATATGGACTATATATGTATATAAACACGTTTATTAATCCGTTGCTTATACGCATCCATGAGCTCATTTACCATGCCAAAATCTTGAGTTTGAATCTGAGAAAACAGCAATAGCGAGAGATGAGGGAGGGGCAGGGAAGAGAAGAGAGTTACATAACAAAGGCATGTCTGTGCTGAGGTCAGCCAGAGCTCCCTCTCCCTACACTACTGACCTATATTCAGCTTACATCACACAAGGATACATATACACTCAATACATGCCTAATTACACACTTTCTTTTCTTTCCCAGTTGTTATTACTTTATTTTTAGTTTAACTCTTTTTATTGGTGTTTTACCAATCAGAAAGAAAATGGAGAACAATACAAAGTTTGTATCAACATATTGATCGATAATAATAATAAAAAAGTATACAGACACATTTCTTACTCTCTGACTCAAAAAGAGAAAAGAAAAGAGAGAGATATATCCGCTTGCTTCAAAACATGCTAGTGCATTACCCAATTATTACTTTTTTTAATCGATAATCTAAATGTGCTCAGTCTCAGAACCATTTTGAGTTTTTATAGTGCTTGCACAGAACAAAAATAGAATAAAATGCAAATGTAAACTGCAAAAGTATAGTTCTTAGTTTTCTACATGTTGCAGATCCCATCTAGGCATAACATTCAAAGATCCATAAAAGAATAGCAGAGTAGCACCTTTCTCTACTTTTTTTGTGGAAATTAAAAATATTTGCCGGGCTATACAGACCTAGCCTGGTTCAACCAGACTCTCGTACATACATTTCATTTGTACTGAAGGAAAATTAAATTGAGCGGAAGTGCGTAGGAGGGCGCAGCCAGGCTAATACAGACCATCACAATTTTAAGAATTATTGCTGTATTATATCCAACTTGCACACAGAATTCCTCTCATTTAATACTGCATCCAGGCATATTGTAAACGGCATCAATGATAATGCATTGAAGTTAGTGCAGACATGGTGCTGCTAATAATTGAAGCCTTGGTTTGATGACCAGGAGTCTGAAATCTCATTAAAGACAAAAACCAAACAGACAAAGACCTCCCAACAATCTAATGCCCCCCCCCCCCCTTCAACCCCTTCAGCCAATCAAACCACAGAGGGGCGGTTTCAAATGATACAACTGAACTGGGTCTCTGGGTTCAGTTGAAGGCTCTCTCTCTCCATTCATCTGAGAGTGCATCAACACAATGAAACAGCTGTTCCTTCCTTCCAACGAGCACACATAGACACACAAACCCCTGAAATCCAATCTAATAACCATTTAGGATTGTAATGCTTAAATAAAAATCAAATATATATAATAATACTGTCTTCCTGTATTTAAGACAACACTTTAATTTAGTAATTAATAATAGATATAATTCAAAATAAAGTTGAAAGTTTTCCATCACATAAAGTGTTGCATACTAGAATGAAGGCAGATCAAAAAGCATTGTTCAAATTAAAAGAAAAAAAATGAATTCATGGATGAATCATTCAGTAACATGCATGAAAAATATAGGGTCAATTTAGATTTTGTGCTGACTTTAAGAGTGTTTCTGATAGTGCCTAATAGTGTGTTTGTATGGAGTGTAAATGCATCCTCACATTTAGTCTAGAAATACAATAGAAATACTATCACGTTCACACACAACGCACAGAACACCTCTATACTGCCAATTTCTCTCAACATGGCGACAGGAGAGGTGTCCGTTTATAAATGTTGCTTAGTTCAGAAACTAAATGCAGGTGAAGCAATTAGTCACTTGAGACTATGGAAGCGTGTACGCGTTTGCTTAATTCTGTTGTTTAGATTATCAGTTGGGTCAGAAATCTTGTGGTAATCTTTGATGACCATCTGACCCTCAAAGACCACAATGCAAAGACAGCACAATCATGCAGGTTTGCACTGCACAACATCAAGAAGTCCAGATCCTTCCTAACTGAATAACTTCTCATCCAGGCCTTTGTCATTGGTTTATTGCAATTCTCTTCAGGATGGACTTCCATGTTTGATCAAACCACTAAATGATCCAGATCACAGCATCATGACTGGTCTTCATTCATCCATCACTTCATTTGGGATTTTTAAGCATAATTTGTCTTCTTATTTTATGACTAACTGCTCTTGTAATGTATGATGCTGACACAGAATGCTTACATACTACTGTATATACAATGTATTTCTGCCAATTTGATCTTGTGGTTGTAAAGTTTTGCATATCTCGTTTTTTTTTTTTTTTGTGGTTCTGTATGTACTTGTTTGTCAAATAAGTGTAATTGTTGTTGTTTTTGTTTGTTTATTTTGATTCGTGTTCTTTTGTGATGGCTGTGATTTACTTTAGGACCCCCTCGAAAACGAGATGTTGCATCTCAAGGGGTTTATCCTAATCAAATAAATTACTCATTAAGCCACTCATTACTCATTAAGCCAAGAGAGTCCACATCACACCAGTTACGGCTCACATAAAGTTCAAGATGTTTGCATATACCGGTAGAACAGCCACAGGCTCTGCACCCTCCACTCTTATGACTCTACATCCCCTCCAGAAGCCCGAGGTCCGTAAATGAGCAACACCTCATGGTAACTTTACTGAGAGACACACAATCACCATCCAGAACATTTTCTTACACTGTTCCTTGCTTGAGGAATGATCTTCTCAACCCTATCTGAAAGAAACAGAAGTGTAGAAACAGCTGAAGATTCACTGCTTCCTGCTGGAAAAAAAAAAACATTCCCCTATGCTTTTACTTTTCCTTAAGTTCTGCCTGTTCTAGCTTGTACTATTCCAAACAACGTTCTGAAACTTTGTGCTACCTGCACTGCTCGTGTTTATTGCCTCTTTGTGCTGAATCACATGTACCTCATTTGTAAATCACTTTGGATAAAAACGTCTGCTAAATGAATAAATGTAAATGGGAAAAACAACCTATTTACTTGTTTGAAAAAGTTACTCCGATGTTTTCTTTTTATTTAATAGTAAAGTGTTACTTTACTAGTTACTTGAAAAAGGTAATCAGATTATAAATGTTATACTGTTCATGTTTCGATGGCAAAGTGGAGACGCATGGGTCTATCTGTTTGCAGCCAGATGGCTGTTTTGTTTAACTGTGGGATAAAGATTACTTGAGATTTGAGGCAAAAGCACACCAAATAAAATCTGTTGCTGATTTACTTAAATGTCAAGGCAGACAGATTCAGTTTCAGAGCAAGTCAAATGCAATAAACTTGCCTCTGTGCCACACCCAGACCATAACGTCCACAGACAGTGAGGTGACAGACAGACCGAGAGACATAAACACTGCCTGTTGTAACTGTCAGTTACTCTCTGAGAGAGAGAAAAGGAGAAATGAAAGAGATTGGAGAAAGAAAAACTACACACACACAGGGATTAGGAAGTTGGAACTAAATAAATAAGTATGTGTGGCAAAGATTAGCTTCATTATGATCAGTGGGTCACCGGTTGTTTGGGAGCAGTCTGACTTCCTGTGATTCTGTGGGAATGGAATCTGGGTCAGCGCTCGGCAGAGATGGTGCTGGTACAGCCGGGCTTTATGTCTGAGAGAGAGCTACTGTGTGGATTCTTATGTAAGAGACTTTGAATAATGGGAAAAGAGAGCGATATGGCCATTTTGAAAATAAACACACCAATAATAGCTGCACTATATCAAGATAAAGTAGATAGTACTTAGTAGAAAGTATTACAACTGTTTAATAGTGGGAATGTGCAAAAGCAGTGGCAGGCGTTCACCAAAACAATAGTTTCTCTTATGCTCACCAAGGCTGTATTTATTTTATTATTAAATGTATAGTAAAACATGACGTACAATTTACAGCAGCCATTACTCCAGTCTTCAGTTTCACATTATCATGATTCTGGTCTTGTGTGTGGACTTTTGTTATTTCCTGTTCTGTGCTATGTTTTGTAGTCCTTTGTAGTTTTTCATGTTTATTTGACTCTCCGGGTGTTTCTAATTAGCCCCGCCCCCTTGTTATCTTGTTCAGCTTGTTTGCCTCTGTGCGTCAGTTGTAGTTCCGTGTTCTGTTGTTTACCCCGGATTACCTGTTTGTTATATTAAAGTAGTGCTTGGATGTGGATTCTCTCTCCGCTTCATTACCTCACCGTTTCACACATGATCCTTCAGAAATCATTCTAATATGCTGATTTTGTGCTCAAAAAACTCTGAAAGCAGTTGGACAGCGTAATTTTATTTGTGGGATACAAAGTTCAAAAGAACAGCATTTACTTGAAGTAGAACGTTTTGTAAGAATGTTTATACTGTCACTTTGGGTTCATTTAACGTCCTTGCTGCAAGTATTCATTTCTCGCTCTCAAAATAAACTTTTACACAATCATGAAGTCCAATGGACTAAACTGATCCCAGTTTGGTGAAGAAATTCAGATACACATAAAAAAGCATGAGGCTGCTAGCATCACTTCCTCTTTCAGCTTCCTGCATCCCACTTCTGCAGTTTTAAGAATTTCAAGAAATGAGAAATGGGACTAAATTTAATAAGAAAGAGTAACAAATCTTAAAACGTAAATCAGTTTTCACACTTCTATAATGTCACTGTTTAACCTGTTGTGCAAGATAATGGGGGTAAAGGTGCTTTTAGAACTACCTGTTTTACAGTAAATATCCAGAACACTTCCTCTTTCAAGCTTTAACTGCAGAAACACAGAGAAGGATCTGATCAAACTAAATAAACGTGAGCTTAAAGGATTAGTTCACTTTAAAAAAAAAATTTTTGCTGAGAATTTACTCACCCCCATGTCATCCAAGATGTCCATGTCTTTCTTTCTTCAGTCGAAAAGAAATTAAGGTTTTTGATGAAAACATTCCAGGATTTTCTCCATATAATGCCAAATGGTTCAAGGTCCAAATGAGTTTCATTGCGGCTTTAAAGGACTTTAAACGACACCAGACGATGAATAAGGGTCTTATCTAGCAAAACGATCTAAATAAATAAAAAAAGTTTAAGTTTTATAAGCACAAACGCTCAACTTGCTCTGTTCTGTGACGAGCGTTCGTGACTCTCCTGTTCGAACTCGCTCATCAAAATGAACAAATCTTTTTTTGAGTCATGACTCGAAGGGTCCTAGATAAGACCCTTATTCATCATCTGGTGTCGTTTAAAGCTGCACTGAAACTCTCATTTGGAATTTGAACCGTTTGGTTCCCAATGAAGTCCATTATATGGAGAAAATCCTGGAATGTTTTCATCAAAAACCTTAATTTCTTTTTGACTGAAAAAAGAAACACGTGGACATCTTGGATGACATGGGGGTGAGTAAATTATCAGCAAAAGTTTTTTTAAAAGTGAACTACTCCTTTAAAGTCCCTGTGAATCGGAAGTTGCAAACGATTTTTCTCCAGTGCTGTGACGTATTTCCAAGTGAAACGGAATATTGAACAGAGGGCAGGGTTTTACTCTAGCGCTCCTCCTCTCCATCTCTCGCTCATAGCAAACTAACGGTTTGAGGGGAGTAGTTAAGCGTTTCCCCACCCAAACTGTGAAACCTACGTCATCAGAAAAAGAAACCATTCCAGACCGGAAGTAGCTTTTGAGATTTTGATTAAAGATTACCAAGGTAAAACATTTTTTTAATATACATTTACTTGCAGGGATTAATTGTTCACCACGAGACTAGTAATATGCGCTAACAAAGTAAATAGGTTCAACTTTGATTTCACGGGGACTTTAAGATTCAGAATAAAATGTAAAAAAATAAATAAATAAAATTCTCCGCTTAAACTGCATTACAATAGCTAAGGTTTATTCTTACAAGACACAACTCGGTCAGTGTTCATTTTAGACCCAGCCCAAATTTATTAAATGGGAAAAACCACTTGTAATTTTAGATGCTTTATTCTTTACCAAAATAGAATCTCTGTGTAGTTGATGAGTAGATACAGGAGGACAACATCCTCTGAATACAGTATTTACAACTAATTTTGTACAGATCAATTTATGAACAAGACATTTCATATTTTCTACACAACATGTTCAAACACCATGCTCCCCACTCATAAACACTCCCCCCCCCCCCCCATGCATACAAACAACACCCAACTTTCTTTCTATGGAGGTAAATGCATCAACTTCCTCTTCATCACCATCTGCTGAGGTTTATAAAGGCATTGCATGTGCACATTTCTGTCATCATCTCCTCAAAGAAAGTTGTCCATGTGTGGACGAAAGTCTAGGGCGCAACACACACGTGTACAGATCCCTTCAAGAGGGGAGATTTCAATGTGATTTTAAAGATCTCCCTGCTGTCATTTCAGTGATTGACAATCAATGAGTTAAATTGTCCATAATGAGCTTTGGAAATATTGTGCAGAGTTAAAGCAGTCTTTTTTTTCAGGAGTTCTGTAACGCACTGATCCTGCGGAGTAGCACTTGTTGTTTGGCTTTCAATTTTTTCTTCTCCTGAGCTTGTCGCCGTTGGCACCCATGAAGCTTCACCAAGTAATCCGTCGCCTGCGTCAGAATCGCCACCTTAGAGGTCTTCGAGGATCCGGACAGACCTGGAATCTCCTCGCGGAGCGCTTGAAACCTCGAGCGAAGGTCATCCCTCCTCTTCCTCTCCAGGAAGTTACGACGCTGCTCGCTGAAGTCCTCGGAGTCCGACGTGGCAGGTGAGGAAAGTAGAGACGAAGGAGAGGACGAAGGCTCCAGACGTGGCCGTTTGCTCTCAGACTCAATCTCATCAAAGTCATCTTCAGGATCCGTGTCAGGGGAGGGAGCGGCATAATTGTGCTGCTGCCGATGTAGAGACACATGGAAGTGCTTGGGACATGGTCCAAATGGGTCGGCACTCACTGTAATGGTTACCGGCGTTCGCCGGCTTGGAGGGCGACCACGCTTCGGTCGGTTGTCCACCGTCACCACGTCAATCACATCATCGTCGTCATCATCATCTGAGACCACAAAACATTTGGCACATTTAGCTAAAGCACTTAGCATATCAAATTAATTCAGACATCTTTTCCAGCACAACATTAATAACTAAACTAATAAAATATTTTCAAAAAAAATAAAAAAATAATTCAAATTCAGATGAATGCATCCACTGCATAGCAATTAAATTAACCAATGTGTGATGGTTGTTTACACACCACCTCACTAATCAAAGTCAATCTGTAAAATATTTCACAGTTCTTGGCAAGAAAGTTGCATTCTAACAAAAGTACACAGCCACATGAACCAGTTTGTTTTTAATGCCATACCAGCTTCTATAGCCATTTTAGTGACAAGATAGAAGTCAAAATATAACATAACTACCAAGACTTAACCACATTTATATAAATATAGAAAAACACAAACCCAGTCTGATTAACCTACACTATTACAAATGTTTTTTTTTTTTTTAAATAGAAAAATTAATTAATCCTGAAAAAACTACAAGTCGAGAACATCTTACATGATGAATGTAAATGTTGCATGACAAATGGGTTTTTAAGAGAAAATTCCCCTCACTAGTGTGCAGGGAAGGAAAACTGGGCGTGGAGCCGAGACTACAGAACTTTGAGCAGAGAAAAAAGGAATCTGCTGCAACAATTGACGCTCCACATAGGGCATAGTGGCTTGGTCACAGGCAGGCAAAGCTTGATGCTTTGGCTTCTTATGGATCAATTTTCTTTGGAATGGAAGAATAACTGCCAAATCTGATCTGCATTGAAGTTAGATAAATGACCTCCGATCACATCCTTCTTTATTGCACAGTAAAAGCAGATACATCATTGGCTGAGGATTATTCTGAATTACAAATGGACTCATGCCAGTAATCACATGTGAAGTAATCACATATCTTACCGGACGAATCCGAGCGACACTCAGAACCAGAGGAGCCGGCAGCCACTTTCTTGTTATGCGGGACAGGGAGTTCCAGGACTGCGGCAGGGCTCACACACTGTGCCGCATGGGTCCCAGTCACGGGCGTGCCCGATGGAGCACGAATAGTTTTCTGTGTGGTCAAGGTCTGAATCTGAGCGGTCACCGGTGGTCGCTCGCCATGAGCCACTTTTTCCAGTCGGTGACTCGTGGAAAACCCACTCCACATGCAGTCTTTGATAACGATAGAGCCCAGATTACCAAAAATGTCCAGTGGGTCAAATTTGTGCAGACCCTCGTACTCCTCATCACATGTTAACAGCTTCGGCGGCGCCCACCCGAGCCAGTCCCCTGGTAGCGGCAGTAACCAATCCCCAACATGGGTCCTTGAGGGTGACATGGGCGGGGTGGGAAGCAGCTCGAATTTCTTCCATATATCCTCACTTGGGGCTGTAGACTTAAAGAAGTCCTCCTCAGTGTCCATCTCATCGTAAAAGTAGTGCTCCATGTCCCAGCCGTACAGTGTGTGAGTGTTAACTCCAAGCATTGCTGCAGAATGTGTACAAGATTATCTGTCAAGACAACGGGGTCATTAGATCAAATGATGACTGACCACGTGGAGTTCAAATCCGACGCAATGCACATTACAAGCAGAACGCTCTCCCAACAATGCATGCTTCATCTTACTCATTAACGCACATATTGGAAGTTCCATACTTTAATGCAAGTTTGTATTGATACAGATTTACATGCAATTTTGACATGCAAACACATTCTCAACAATGCATTGCATCAATGAGATCTTCAAATGCAAACGCTTAAATTGCACGCTCTTAATCGATTGCATTGATTAAATGCACGAACTATAAATTATAAACACATTTGATGATTTCTGTAGCACGCGCACAACTGCAGGGGTTCACCTAGTCGTGAGCGCTCGTGCAGCCACAAAACAACCAAAGCAATATATTAAAGTCGTTAATCAACACGATTAAAACACTGATTAAGTCACATAGAAACCATGTGTTGCGGTAGAAATGTAGCGGATTATATTACTTCTATAAAGATTAGACGCACTAACAAGGTGGTAAAGGGAGCAGCCGGGTCCGATTAAAGGATCCAGGAAATGTTCAACGGCCCACGGGTTAATACGAAAGTTTACAACGAAACGAACTTAAGGTACGGTTTAAGCAAATTATGGAATTCTGGTGTAAAATGCACTTACCATGGGGTCGCAGACCTGCACAGTCCGGGGAGAGTCTACGGGACGCGCCGAACAGAACAAAGAAGCGCAGCGTCCGGTAGAACTCCGGTACACACGCGCTCACTAAACAATAGCGCGAGAGACACACCAGACGCCTGTTTTACGGCCGTTTAACCTGAACAACGAGAAAAGTTGTTTTTTCCCCTTGCAAAAATAAAGCGGGTGTCCTGTTACAACGGCAGCAACGATCGATCCGCGTGGTGCAGTGCAGCCGCACCCTCCCCCAGCCCACTGCCGGTAAAAGTGCTTTCGCGCCAGATCTGCGTCTTTGTGTGCAAGAGCGTCGCGTGGACCCACCCACCGGAATCATGGGGCGGGGAGAGCGTGTGAACCGCGCTTTATGTGAATGTGAAGGCAATTCGCAGCACTAAAATAAGCATTTGAATGAAAATAGAAGCGTCCACGTCACTACTCCAATCTAATCACGATTGAGCTGATGCGTCCTTTTAATTGTCTTGTGATGCATGACGCACTAATCAATATGTTGCGTCTGAACCGGCGAGGACAGCATGTTTTAAGCATCTGTTGATTAAATGCAACTGTTTTTTTTATTTTTAATTATATTTTTACTTTAATTGCATGATAAATGTAGACCTATTAAACGCCACCAAAGTGTTCCAGACAGGAAACGCAAAAGCGTAGCCTTCTAATAAACTTCTAATAACAATAAGATATGGCATAGAGAATGAAAATAAACCATAAAATATCAAGAATACTTAGAAAAAATAGTATGTTTCTTTTTTTAATCAACAGAATTGAGGTATATGATTCATGTCATCTTTGGGCTAAACAGGCAACAAAACCAAATGAAAAAAAACATAAATAAAGTTTATATCAAGGAACATTTTGCATCAATTCGTAGCCTATACAGTCCTGCTCCAATATGCCCCCCGCATTTTTATTATTATTATTATTACAAATTGAATTGTCACCAGTCAGATAAAAAATATTTTGCAGATCACAACTGAAATTGATTTTATTCTGGAATTGCTATAGCCTAAACCCAAATTAAAATGAGGGGTCTTACCAAAAAAAAAAAAAAAAAAAAAAAGATAAAATCAAATGAAATGGTTCCTTTCAAAGTGGACATTTTTGTTTAATAAAACATATATTCCTCAAACCAATTGCAGGTTGTGCAACATGTTTTGCATGCCTCATTGAGCAGTGTTTCTTTTTAAGTTTGTTGATGAACTGGCCATGCATTCCTTTGTATTAGCCTATGATTCATTCAGGAATTCAAACTGTTAAGTGTCTATTGGAGACAAGTTATCCATGTTTTTTCATTTCATTTGGATTCAGCACTCACATGAGAGGTTTGAGTTTAAGGAGCAGTCCTCGCTGAGGGAGTGTGAACATCTACGCAAATGACCAGAGCAGATACACCACTGAGTGGAAACTTTAGGTCCATCAGGTTATACACTGTATTTCTATTAAACTACTTTCGCAAGCAATAGTGCCAGTAAATAGTGCCAGTGCTGAAAAAGAAATGTGTCTATGTATGTTTTCAGGAAAGACAAAGAAAGTGTCCAGTAGAGTGCAATAGGCTATACTTTTATTACATGTGTGCAGTTGGAAATTGGGCATATTGCATTATCATTAAACCCTTCACAAACACAGGAAAGGTGGAGAAATGAGAGTTCTGTAACAGTGATTTGTCCAAACAACCAGTTCAACATTTTCGTATTAAAATGTTATTTTTAACTAAAAAGTCTGTGACACACACATTTGAGAATGCTGTGTTATATTAACTGCTCTGGACATCTGTTGTATAAGTCTGGTCAGTCAAAACACACAGTCAAGTGGTCAAAAAAGCTTATAATGGGCACTAGCTATTTAGGCTACTACTTAAACAAAGAACCCCCACACACCTTTCAAAGAGCACATGTCTATACTCAACGCAATTGCATTTGGGCGCCCCCTACTGCATAAAGCAGACATGACACTTCCTAATCCTGCATTGGCTTGCATGAAAGAAACAAAAGATTTTTTTTTTATTTCTGTTTCTTCCATCCCTCATTCCCAGAGAAGGGTTTTTTCTGCCTGGAGGGTTTGTACACAGATAATTGCATAATATTAAAAGAATACAATTAGATAAATAGAACATATTCCATTTTATATATATAAGTTTAAAGTTTTATATTATTTTACATTATTGTCATTTTTTTATTATTTGAGATATATTGAAATATTTTACCGTCGTCTTTATTTATTTTACATCTGTGGCTCTAAACTCAACCCTTTCTGAGCATCACCACAACCTACTAACAAAAAAGAAGTCACCCAAAGACATAACAGTATCCAAATCCCCCACTCAGCTCTGTCTTTCTCTCCTCTTCTCCCACTCCCTTGCTTCTGTACCCCACCATCCCCCTCTTCAATGGAGGCAAAAACTTGGAGGCCGCTGTCTTTTGTTTAGGCAACAGATTAGCCCATAACAAAGGGTTAAGGAGGGTTAGCGTGGCAGGCTAGCTGCGCTCCATGTGCTGAGAGCTGGTATTGTTCTACAGAGCCTCAGACTCATATGCGCATGTGGAGAAATGTTGGAGGCTTAACACCATATGGCAATTACACCATCTTGGAGTTGGAAAAAAGAGCATACAACTTCATTTGGTGAAAACGAGATGATGTACATGAGCAATATTTTTTTTTTCACAAATGGAAATTTCCTAATCAAACACCAGGTATGAGCAGTTAAAGTAAACAAGCTATGGATGATGACAACAGATCTGACTAAATAATCCCTCTGCCATTCAAAGGGGTGTGTTTATGAGGAGTCTAATCTTCAAACCAACTCCTGTTTCCAACCCTCAATCCCCTCATCTCACCTTTAACCCCATATAACCCCAATGACCTCAAAGGGTTTCAGAGACCAGACAGATTTTATGTGAGAGCTCTGAAAATGAGTTTATGTTGCACATGTTTATCTCATCATTATACCGTTCAAAAGTTTGAGGCCAATACGATTTTTAAAATAAATTATAATTCTACAGAAGGTTTCTATTCAAACAAATGCTGTTCTTTTTTAACTTTATATTCATCAAAGAATCAAAGGCTATTAAGCAGCACAACTGTTTTCAACATTGCTAATAATCAGAAACGTATCAAATCAGCATTTATTTGAATCAAAATACAGTAAAAACAAAAATATTGTGAAATATTACAATTCAAAATAACTGTATATATCAGTTGTGTCATTTGTCTTGTTTAAATAGCCTACATTCATTAGCAGTCAACCTTTTGTTTCGGATGGATGGGCCATACATGCAGCGCAATTCACATGATAAGTGAATCAGAGAAGCCAGTTTAAAATGTAACTGGGATAGTAATTGTCATTGAAATGTGTTCACACACTCAACAGCTTGTGAGGGAAATGTGCTTATACTGATTTTTTCAGTAAGTTAGAAGGGGAGATCTCGCTAAAGGTGGATTTTTTTTAATCATTGTGTTGTATCTGGTAAATCATTTACTTTGTTTGTCCTTAATACGATAATCTAATCCAAGTTCATTTGAATAAAAATTAGTTGCATTAATTACCGTGTATTTCCACTTGAATAAGTTTCCAGCTTGTCTATTTATTGCTTGTAATTGCATTGCTGTCCAGCAGATGACGCCACACCCTTAAATTCATTCGTCATTGGAACGGAGACCAAACTGTCTAGATGGCCATGGTGTTTGTTGATAGTTGAGAAGGCAGCAATGCAACTTATTGGATGCCGACTGCCGTAAAACCCCAAAGAAGAAGAAAATAGATGAGAATTTTAATAGTTTAAATGCTCCCAACTCGCAAAAAGTCATTTCAGGGAGGTATTGGGATCTTTGTGACCATTTCACTTCTCCAAAACAATATAATAATAGAGAACAAGAAGATGCTACAGAAGATCTCATCTGTAGCAAATGCAAACAGCTCTGCAGACAAGAAATCTGTTTCAGAAATGAAATCAACTGTTATGGAGAACACAGATACAGTGGTGATATATTCTAAGCATTTTCTTGTCTTAACCATAACACTGTGTGTCCAAGAACGAACATACATGCACATGCTTCTGAGAACACGTGCGAGTTAGAGGTGACAGATGTCCACAGTATCAGGTTCATATAGCACTCACAGAATGTGTGTGTGTAAAGTTACAGACAACTCTACATAATACTGTACATTTATGCATTTGGCAGACACTTTTATCTACAGCAATTACATTGCATTCAGGGTGCAGTTTTAAAAAATTGTTCGGGGTCCCCTTCTATGAAGGTCGAAATATTGTGACGTCATGTTTCTATCGTAGCCAACAGCGAACAAACAGCGCTACAAAGCGTGTCTCGTCACTACCTTGAAAGAGATGCTGCAGAAACCTAGAAGCTAGTGAGTAGGCTAGTGACTTTTCCCTTGTCAGTAACTTAGTTCTTCTCCCTCGCTGTGTCCTCGCAGCTGATTAGTACTCTTGTCATTGACCGTAAAACAGTATGTTACAGGAATCACCAACCCGTCGATTGCGGTCGACAAGTCGATCTTGGAAGCGTTTTTAAAGGGCATATTGCAGGTTAGAGGACCCAACGAGTCAATGCATAGAAAAACAATGTAGGAACTAGATTTTCTTTAAAATATACGTATAAACACGCTACAGAAGCTTCTGCAGTCGTTTTTGTGAGAAAATTTTACTTCCGCGTCTGAAAATGGGCGTGGCGGGCGTGACGCAATGAGCGGGAGAGCGGTCGATTCACACAACAGGAAAACAATGAATCGCAATGACATTTCGGACGCTGAGGAAATACTCGTATGACGGATCAAGCCATAAAGTTATGAGCCTGCTATGCTAAAGAGATCAGGGACAGGCCAGGATAATGTCAGACAGAACGGTCAGAGAAAAATTGAGCTGTGATGTGAGGAGAACCAGTGGAGAACAGGACAGGTGCCTTTTAGGTGAGAGACGTGCTTATAGTATACACGTTCGCTAACGATATACACTGTGCTCACAATATTGTACAGATTATTATGATCCTATAACAGGCCAGCAGACATTAGTATGTTTAGGGTAGATTTATATACTATTAAATGTATAAAAACTTTACTTGAGTATATTTCTATACTAAAAGCATAGGCTATACTCGGGTAAATTTTTAATACATATTTTTCACCTAGGTTATAACATAAACAGAACATTAAAGGTTTGAGTATTTAAACAACCAATTTTGTTTTTCAATTACAAGTTTTATTTAGGGCATGACATGACTAAGTTACCTATATAACACTATTTGATGCCAGTAGTATACGACGATCAATATTCTTGCTTCGGCATACCATGTTGAACTCCATCATATTGCCGAGATGCTAATCATTTGATCTGAAGTGAACGCTACACACGACCGTGTTTTCCGAGCCGATGCAGAAGAGAAATCCCGTCTCTTCACCTGCTCAAACCGCACCAGGAACGAAAGATAGGCTATAGCACAGTCACTTTTATTGTAATGGAAACTTGTGGACTCGATCTTGAAGTCCTGACAGGCTGGAGTTTTTGCAATCTCCACAAACACAATATTTACCATGACGATGATAAATTAAAATGCAAAAACTAACGAAAGCACACTGACTGACGAGCGCTCTCACTGAACACCAGCCTACTCTGCACTGAGCCGAGGCTGCGGCTCCCTGCTATGACGTCAAATGACGCGACGTTGAAAAAAAAGCCGTTTTTACTAGCAGTCCAAGAAACGCTCACTTTATCTTCTAAATTAGTGCCCTTATGTTGTTTTAAAACATTTTAAATCCTGCATTAACTTTTCATATGGTATTTTCATACAAGGTTATCTATAAATTTCGATTTTTTTTTTACCTGCAATATGCTCTTTAAGTTGATCGCGAAGAGTTTTTCAAATCAGAGAAAAAAAAGTAGAAAATGGTGTCTAGGGCATGCGTAGTTACAATCATGTCATTTTTTCCACGCGCACCTTTATGCGAAGGCGTCAAGTTTAAACAAGGCTTTACGCTTAAACCAGCTCAGCCACAGTAACAGCTCATATTTAGCCATCTAAACTTTTACTACCCTATTAGAAAAAAATATATAGTTGCATAGTTTCCTAATGTGGTTCTTCTCCCTCGCTGTAGTATGGGTTTGCTATGTGGGGAGAAATGTGCTGGTTACGTTTGTGAGACAATCAGCTAATTACTATTATTAGCTAATTACCCTTGATCCTCACCTGACTATGACTTTGTAAACTTTATCCTTGATGTGGTTAATAATGGACTGTGTCTATAAAACAGAAACAGTGACAATGTTACACACTTTTGGCTTACTCTGGCTATTCTCTACTGTCTCAGACGATATGTTTGTCCAGTTTTAGCCACCGTAGCTTCTTCAAAAGGGAGGGGTGAGCAGTGTGCTGAGCCCTTAGTACAACTCGCAACCATACCGCTAGAAGTCACTAAAAATTACACACTGCACCTTTAAAATGGTGGTAAAATATGATTTCACTTTTCGAACTTTAGTTAGGCCGTTTGTCAAAAGTGTTTTTAGCCAGCTGAAAACGCTAGACGCTCTGCTGAAGATGCCGTGCTTTGACCGCTTGAGAGCGTTTTGGCAGCGCAGCGTTTTTTCTGTTGAGTTTATTTATTTATTTATTTAGTTAGTTATTTGACAGGGACAATGTACATTAATTGACATTACTGTAAATGCACCAGAATTAGCCAAAAGGCTATTTTTCATCCGTTGTCCCTCGACAGATCTTAAAATTGTCTACTTAAAATGAACAACAATAAAAGATTACAGTTGAGTTGCTATGATACAGAATATCTGCAGCACAGTTTGAATGTTGTGACAGTTGGTAAGTGTGGTTTAGTCCCGCCCCTCCTCCACTGTGATTGGACGGGTGGGTAAAAAGTGACAGTAATGAGCGCTGCGTTTTATCCAAAGTTGAACATTTTTCAACTCTCGGCGACCAAAATGATGCTTCAGCGTGAAAGAAAGGCTCAGCACCTCGTTACGCTCATAGCGTTTAAAAACGTGGCACTCCCATTGAAAACAATGGGCTATATGCACGCATAAGTTCCGCATTTGACGTAAGGATGCTCGTCCATTTCCGGTTGTGTAGATTAAAGCGGAGGAAAACCGGAGAAAACGGGATTATGGCAGAGTCTTCAATATTTACTGTCCTACCGTCTTTGAAACGAAACGTACATACGTTTAGATGTAATTTATAAATAGTTATGTTTATTTAATATAATTTTAAAAAGAAGCATAAACACAACGAGGGGTGTCTGTTTTATCTGTTTTTGTGACTAACGTTTCATTAGTATAACCATGGAGTATAAAATTCAATATAAATTCTCGGTATTGCATTAGACTCTATGATCGGCGGAAGTTATCGAGCATCCTTAATCCTTCACCGGAAATACCGCCGTGCATAGAGCCCATTGAAAACATACGACAGGCACGTGGAAAAACGCTTTGGTGGACACACGGCCATAGTGTGAAATGTTGCTGTTTGAGCGTAAACAAAATTATCAAAGTTACAATGCTCAAAGTTCAAAGCAAAGGAAAATATTTGCTTTTAAAGAAATTGTTTTTTAAGGACTACAACAAACGGCTGGTATGGACTACACAAGCTTCCTCTCAGGTTAGTGACATCACCAGCCCTAAAATCTACATAAACCCCGCCCCTGGGAACACAGTTAATGTTGAGAAGAGGAAAAGTTGTTGTATCAGAGTACATTTGTGTGTCAACTCAAACTTTAGCATCCATCTTTTCACATACATTGCATCTCACAACAGTTCCTATCCTTTACGAGTGATTTATAGATTATCGTGACAGAATATGCAAATTGAGGATAGTTAACTCCACATGAGCAACATAAATTCATCAACTAACCAATACAGAGACGTCCTGTTGCATTCTACATGTTGTCACTTCTTCTTGAGCCTCTCCATCTTTGACTGACTCTGTTTTAACATTGAAGGGAGAACAGTTTGTGTCATTTTAGTGTGTTTGCGTGAGGAAATCGCAGCTGCTAAACACACAGGAGCTCTTGAAACCCCGCCCTCTGCAGCAGCTCATTTTCATTTAAAGGGCCAGACACAAAACGATGCATTTTTGCAAAATCTCAAAAGTGGCAACTTTTACATGCTATATAAAATTATCTGTGGGGTATTTTGTGCTAAAACTTCACACACACACACACATACACACACACACACACACACACACACACACACACACACACACACACACCACACACACACACACACACACACACACA
This sequence comes from Pimephales promelas, assembly GCF_016745375.1. Next base: position 3,740,392 of record NW_024121766.1, read on the forward strand.
CACACACACACACACACACACACACACACACACACACACTGGGGACATCAGGGATTTATTTTACAACTTGTGAAAATGGCATTTTACCACCCCTTTAAGTGTTTCAAATTCTCCTGTAAGAAAAGTAACAGTAACTTTCTTGTAAATAATATTTAGCAAATACTTTCCAAATTAACGACAGTAATATATAAACATAATGAACAGCGACTGTTGAACGCAAACGCCGAATACCGGACATTTTGGGCGATCTCGAAACACATTTTCCGGCAGACTCATTATCGAGACTTGTTGCTTGTTGCTTAACTACTGCGCTCTGTTACCGGTAGGTGTGGCCTCCTAGGGAAGCGAAGCAAGTGCATTCTGTGAGTTGTTGTCTTTCATCCGCATAAGCCAAAAATGACATATTCTAGCTTTTCTCAGTCTAGAAAGCTCCAAATTCAAAAATAATTTCACATTTTTTTCTACATAATGACCCATTCATCTTTCCAGAGGTGAAGTATCCCTTTAATGCGTTCTCTTCTCCCAAACACTAGCCTACATTGTTATTTCAAAACCTGCTCACTAAAACTGTTAAAAAACAACTGTAGTAAAAGGGAAAATACTGAGGCATTTTATTCGAATATTAAAATTAGAAGCAGACAATAATTAAATGCATAAACATTAACCCTCATTCTGGCACTTTTTTAGCTGACTCTCTTCATTATAGACTATAGAGTCCATTTGTATGCAGGCATGAAATATGGGAAAAGTGCACTGCATTTCGGAAAAATATTATATTATAAACTTCATGTTGTTGTTGTTTTGTGCGTTTGTGTGTGACTTTGGATTGGAGCAACAGTGCACACATCTCTCTATGCGTGACAAGGGAAGAAAAAGCGTGTGGGCGTGAACACGCCACGACAATTCAGCAGCAGAATTCATTTCATTCTCGAGGCAGAAGTGGAGACTGAACAGCATCTCGTTTTGTTCGACATTGGAAGCAAGCAACATACCGTCAACACAAGGATAAAGCAGTTCACTCTGCTCCTGCAATAAAATTACCTCTGATCAGTGTAATGGCAAGAGGAGAGGGAGTTGAGCATTTCTCATCATCCGGTCTGTTTCCTACTGTGAAAACCGTACATCAAGACGGAATAAAAATAGCTAAGGTAAGGTAACGTTACCTAGTTAGAAATTAAATCATTGATCTATGTTTTTTTTAGCACTGTGCATTTTTGACTCCAAGTAAGTTAGGTACTTTCAGAGCAAATGGTTTGATTAATTGATAAGGCTGATGCTGATAGGCGATTACAGCAGCACGTGTCAGCCGTTATTTTATGCGGAATAACGTTAAGTTAGCTGAATACCGACGAATGACATTGATGTCATATTTGTGATAGAAATATAGCCAATGGTCTTATATATTTGGGGATATACTCGCACAATATTTGTTTTCTATACACTCTAGCTTTACTGAGGCGTGTCTGTGTGAACACCGCAAAGAAAAGCCGGATTTAAAGGGGACGTGTGTTCATCTTGACGTGAAGGAATAGTTTAAAAAGCTAATAATAAAACTGTTATTCCCCTGTTATCCCGTGTTGTTCGAAATGTTTTAAGCTTTTTCTTTTCTCTGCAATCAAAAGATGTCAGGTGCTGACAGCGTCAAAACTTTGTGGTTGAACGACGGTGTTGCACATTATTTGAATGAACAGTTCCCTATTATTTGCTTGCTGTTGTTGGCTAACTAATCCTGTCCATGATATTGCACAGTAGATGTGTCTCACATTCTGTGCTAATTACAGGTCAGAGAAGACTACACTGTAAAATAAATCACATTGTTTATATATATATATATATATATATATATATATATATATATATATATATATATATATATATATAATAATAGGGAACTGTATATATATAAATTAGGCCTGTCAAACGATTAATCGCAATTAATCCCATCCAAAATAAAAGTTTGTGTTTACATAATATATGTGGGTGCACTGTGTATAATTATTTTGTATATAAATACACACATGCATGTATATTTAAGAAAAAAATATTATTTATATATAAAATATTTGTATTTATATATAATATAAATTATATATAAATCAATATATAGTGTATACATGAACATATTTCTTAAATATATACAAGCATGTTTGTGTATTTATATATAAAATAATTATACACAGTGCACCCACATGTAAACACAAACTTTTATTTTGGATGCGATTAATCGCGATTAATCATTTGACAGCCCTAAAAAAATCTTTAATTTTGTTAAAAATAAAGTAAAATGTATATATTTACAAAAAAAACTCTACATTTTTAATTTGGTAAATCCAAAAATGTACTACTACTAAAATCTAATTTGTAACATATTCTGATAACCACCATAATGCAGGTGGTAAAAGAGGAAGCCACGTGAGGTATAAAGAAGTTCATCACAAGTAGCTTTTTCACAAGCTGAATTATACTAGTATACAGAAGGTGCATTCACGTAAACACAAAATATTGTAATGGTAACATGCATGACACTGAAATAATGCACTAAACGACAGAAGATGTTACATAAAACCCAAATTTTCATAACTGATAACAAAAATAATTAAGAATCATAATTATTTAAACAAAATACTTTAACATGTGAAGTGTCACACAGGGAATTCTGGGAATTTCAGTTTACAGTTTTTCCACTGTAAATTATAATTTACATTTAGTTACTTTACTGTAGTTCACTCAAAATGAACATTTTGTCATTACTTACTCACCCTCAAGTTGTTTGAAACCTGTAAGAGTTTCTTTCTTCAGCTGAACACAAAAGATGATATTTTAAACTATGTCAGTAACCAGATAGTTGATGGCACCCATCGACTTTCATAGTATTTTTTTTCCTACTATGAAAGTCAATGGGTGCCGTCAATTGTCTGGTTACCAACATTCTTTAAAATATCTTATTTTGTGTTCAACAGAAGAAAGAAACTCAAATAGAAACTCAAATGTTTGGGTGAAATATCCCTTTAACATTTTTTTTTTCTGTAGTGTTTTTACAATATTTTACAGTTAAAATTACACTGTGAACTTTTACATACCACTACATGGCATACAAAGTCAAATGCAATTTCCCAACAGACCCTTGTTACAAGATTAACACACTCTGCAGATCATGTGCAGGTTCTCAGTGTGTAAAAAGACTGCCAATTTAAATTTTGAAGTTTAAAATCTTGTCTATGACTGGTCAATGTTAACTGACAAAGCATAACCATTTGTGAAGAACTAACCTTTTAGTCCTCATGCTAATGCAGTCATTTATGTGTTTTGCACTTAAACAGTTCCAGCATTGAGTGGTTGACCACCATCAGCATGCTGAGCCGTTTAAGACCAAGCAATTGCAAGAATTTAGTTAAGAAATCACATAGAAAGGAGGGACCAACAACAAGCATAGTTTAAACTAGAACAGTTCTCACGAATCGATGCAAGACCGTTACAGCTACTTCCCGTCAGAGGAAGTAGCAAAGTTTGGCTGCTAGTTTAAATGTGCTAATGATTCCATGAGCATATTAAAGCCATTAACAAAAGCATTTGCCTTTGACAAACGTGCAAGCAGTCAGATTGGTGGAATTACTGTTGACCTTAAATGCAGGTTGAAGAGTCCAGTTTCTCTGTAATGTCCCTGTAGAGCCAGGGAAGAATGAACTTGCAGATCTTATTACTGCTGGACTGAAATGCTAAAAGCCCTCCAGCAGTTCTGAATGGTCTTTGATGCTGAGCACTGGGATTTTTGGGGGAAAAAAGAGCTTCAGATGGAACGTCGCAAAAACACGAACAGAATCCAAACTAAATCTTCTCTTCCAGTTCGGATCTTATCACGTCCTCTTGTGGTGAAAAGTTCACTGGTCTCTCATGGCTCTTGTTTTACTTGCTACAATCACTGTCATTGTTCATCCTTCTTTCTTGTCCTCCTTTCAGCTCTCACCGCAGCAGGAGAGGAAAAGACCTCTGACAGTGTGGAGCAAGGTGTGTTTTGCAATCGGAGGGGCTCCGTATCAAATCACAGGCACCGCCCTGGGCTTCTTTCTGCAAATCTTCTTGCTTGATGTGGCGCTGGTGAGTATACATGTAGGAATGCTATACCTGTCCTGAATGCGGAGGATCTATACCGCAAGACCTCAACACCTTCTGATTATGAAAATAAACTGGCTCAGCTATTGTTTTTCTTACTATGTCATATCACTCCATATGGATAGATAGAATGGTGAGAAAATCATTTCTCCTTGCAATCATCAAACAAAGCAAGTGAACAGTGACCCAGAGAAAAGAGAGCATGTGAGAGGCCAAAAAGCAGATAGAAATCTGTTGTCTTGCTGTGTAACCCAGTTATCTTATTCAAAACTCCTACTGCTTCATTATTGTCAGTTATTGTGTGAGATTTAGTATATTGTAGGGTTGAGGGAATTCTAGGGTTGAGTTGTGATTCTGTCTTCTACCGATTTGCGCAGATTCACAAATTTTTGTTTTTCTTCTTCACTCCTTTAACTTTGCAGTCCTACTTAATTATTGGCAAGTTATAATGTTATTAATCGCAATAAGCCGTGAAATGGACTCAAATTTAGGCTTATTTGGCAGCTTATTGCGCTTATATTGTTAAATACGCACACAATTATGTCAAAATGCACATCGTGTGGAGTATTCATGTCCTACACAAACGTAAACAGTTAGGAGCAAATTGGATGTGTAACAGTATATTAGATCCGTGCATTCATTCTTAAAGGGACAGTAGCCTCATAAACTGTTGCTGTCCATTTCATTAATGCTAATAAACAAAAATCACTCTCTGCTTTTGACTGATTCACTTTTGTATCTCTAAAATTAATCAATTTATATTTAATTCATATGGTGAAGACTATACAGTTTTACTTTTACATTTGATTATTCAATTTCTGTAGTACCTTACTACATGTTAAATAAACCTTGGCTTCTGTAACTTAAAAAAAAACTTTGTTTATTTTATTTTTATATTGCTTTCTATTGTATTTGTCATATTGTTTGGAAATTTTTTCCTGGAAATTGGGAAAAAAAATACAGACTGTTTGCCATGCGTGTAGTGATTGCAGTCAGCTTAATAATAACATTGGGTTGACTAAAATCGGAAGAAATACTAAATAAATTTCAAGGTTCACATTTAATTCTGTGGGATTTTTTTTTTTTTTCTTCAAGACCTATTACACTTTTCTACTGCTGTTAAACAGGAAAAGTAACTAGAATCACATCTATTCATATATCGAATCGCAATTTGATTCAAAATCGAGAAACTATTTGAATTGAATTGTGAGGTACCAAAACATTCCCACCCCTTATATTTGGTTTATGTGAGTGTACTGTATATAAAGTTGGATGTAGTAGTACTCTCTTTTGAACACAGATTACGCTAACCGCTTTGTCCAACCCTGTGTGATTTTCTGATCTGTCTTTCTAGTTGGATCCCCTCCATGCTTCTGTGATCCTGTTTGTGGGTCGGGCCTGGGATGCTGTGACTGATCCTACAATTGGGTTTTTAGTAAGCAGAACCCCATGGACACGACATGGACGCATGATGCCCTGGTATGTGGCTTTTAAAAATGCACACAATTAGGGCTTGGTATTGAAACAAATTTCATGATTCGATTTGATATCGATTAATTTGTATATATATTTTTTATATTTTAGGTACAGTACATGGAAAATTTTCTCAAGGGAAAAAAAATTCTCTCAACTAATGATGTAAACTATACATGGGAGTCAGTTGGTACTACATTTCTATAATATTTAAAATAACTGATTTGAATACTAACACTTTTTAAAATAACAAAGTTATAATACAACTTTACCATTGCATAATTATATTTCTACTCGAATTCGTTTTTTAAAAATATAAACAATTAAAGGATGGCTGTCATAAAACATTGATTAATTCAAACATGCATTAAATGTTGAAGAACATTTAATATTATAATGAATACTATGGTGCATATATTTAGCAAAATGCTCCTCTCTAAAATTAATTTTTCTAGCTGACTAATGAGTTATGGTCACTGAATATGATTTTTCTGAGATAAATTACGTGACATTGTTTACAAGATGTTTTATTGATGTCGTTCCGCGACATGATATGGTTTTTATTTAATTTTATTGATTTAATTTTTTATCTTTTAAGA
>NW_024121766.1:3747073-3789624 GCF_016745375.1 Pimephales promelas
TGATCCTACAATTGGGTTTTTAGTAAGCAGAACCCCATGGACACGACATGGACGCATGATGCCCTGGTATGTGGCTTTTAAAAATGCACACAATTAGGGCTTGGTATTGAAACAAATTTCACGATTCGATTTGATATCGATTAATTTGTATATACTGTATATTTTTTATATTTTAGGTACAGTACATGGAAAATTTTCTCAAGGGAAAAAAATTCTCTCAACTAATGATGTAAACTATACATGGGAGTCAGTTGGTACTACATTTCTATAATATTTAAAATAACTGATTTGAATACGAACACTTTTTAAAATAACAAAGTTATAATACAACTTTACCATTGCATTATTATATTTCTACTCCAATTCGTTTTTTTAAAAATATAAACAATTAAAGGATGGCTGTCATAAAACATTGATTAATTCAAACATGCATTAAATGTTGAACATTTAATATTATAATGAATAATATGGTGCATGTATTTAGCAAAATGCTCCTCTCTAAAATTAATTTTTCTAGCTGACCAATGAGTTATGGTCACTAATTATTATTTTTCTGAGATAAATTACGTGACATATTGTTTACAAGATGTTTTATTGATGTCGTTCCGCGACATGATATGGTTTTTATTTAATTTTATTGATTTAATTTTTTATCTTTTAAGATACCTTCAGATGTTCATTCATGTTTATTTTGCTCTGTAAATGGTATTAAAGCGGTGGAGATGATCAGTTCATGTGCGCTCCGCGCTGCCACTTCTCTTGAACTGAGGTACTCCAGAGATCTCGAAACCTTAAACAGCGCCAAAACGGTTTTTATTTTTAGAATTTCGTAATAAGATGGACAGAATTTGAAATCTGAGACTTTGTTTCAGATTTAAAGTAACATTGCACATAGCTTATTGCGATTTGTTGGATTGTAGGCACTCCACAACGATCGGTTCATTCATCAACTAAAAACAGGATAGACTAATAGATTCTTGGCATTTTTAGAATCGATATCATTTCGTAAAAATGAGAATCGTTTAAAATCGAGAAATCAATATTTTTTCCTTAGACAATGAAATTGTCATGTGTGAAATGTCTGTGATGCTACTCTCTAAATTCATGGGGAAATTAAATCAAAACTCTGTATCTACTAAGCTGAAACTGTGGGAAATGAAAATACATATTTGAGACAGAAATGAGCAGTAGCTATGGTGATGGAGCCACTTTCATCTGTTACTAGAGTGTACAAGAGTACCACGTGGTGTAATTTCTCTGGGATTTTGCTGACTGCTCGTGCATCCACTCAGATGTGTCATGAAAACTACAAACCAAATCTTCAAATAAAAAGGTTTATAGGGTTGTTTATCTTCAATCCCCTATCAGTAATCCAAAAGAAAACGCAGCACATTCACCCTCACTTTCGGTTTCTGGGAGCTTACTGGTTCTCTTTTTATACGTTCATTATGAAACACTCATTCATGGCTGAGAAAATTATGCCCTTTAAATGGAATAAATTAGAAAGGCAAATAGTGTGTACAAGCTTGCAAAATGAAATAGGATCAAGCAGTTCAAGTGAAATACAGTGCAAATCTATTGTTGTTATTTGTGTGGTGTGCATGCGTGTTTTAAAGACGTGGGATGTGGTGCAGAAAAAAACCCACTTGCTTTCTGATTGGCTCAGCTGAACACACCACCAGAATTGACCAATCATGATGCAAGCAGCATGCAGGATATATCTGAGAGAGGCAGTTTAAAACAGCGGTTTGTTGCTGTGTCAGGTTGTTTTGAGTTTACTGTGCACATGAAATTCAGTCCAGTGCATCCTCAACCATAAGGTGATTATTTAATATATGGCAGCCATATAAATGGGGAAATGTATATTAGAGGGACATCATTTTCTTTCTTAATTTTTTCAAAAATTATTGAGTATTTTGATTAAATTCTGATATCTTTTAATAATTGAACAAGACATTATTGTATTCAAATAATAAATTGGACATTTTATTTTGACCATGTCCTTCTTACAAAGAAATTAAGTCAGTCTGCCCATTCTCTCAGCTCAGACACTGAAAATCAATACTTTCTGTCATTGCATTGATGTAAGCATGTATTTGTGATGCTAAAGTGCTGTTATCCCGCTCTGTTAATTGCCAGATGTCTGTAGCGTGTGCATTTTAAAAGCCTGATAGCATGAAGACATCAGTGCAGTTTATGTAAAGGAAGTGGAGCAGGACATGGCCTGTATTGGAATTCTCCAGGGTGGATAATCCCAGTAATAGACTGGGAGGATTTTACAGGATCCTGTTGTACACTTACAGTACGATTAGCCGTCTCTTGTTGATGGCTGATTGGTTCTGTTCATTTAGCAACTAAACATATTTTGTGCTTTACTGCACAGTAATGGGCCATATGGTCAGTGGCGGTCAAAAAATAATAATACATTTATTCATTTAACAAACAGCTTTATCTAGTGATGCACCCAAAAATAGTTTTTTTGGTTTTTACCGGAAATTACATTTAAAGTTTTAGCCGAAACCAAAACCGATACTAAAGAAAATGAACTCTTTATGCTGTGCAGGTTTTTAATTTCAAGAAACCCCACCACTTCAGGTCGACTTTGCACCTGGGCTATTTTTCCATTTCAATGTTGGGCAGGAAACAGAGATCCGATCATGTCACGATTACCAGTGAGAGTGCCCATCATTACCACCAGAGGGCACACCACCCTGGACTGTTGTCATTCCCTAATGAAACTACATTTCCCTTTACTCTCTCCCTGGACTCATCATCCCCATAGACTGTAAAAAAATATGTACATAGTATCTGTGACGTCACCCGTAGGTTTCTGAAGAGCGTTTTTGAGGCCTAAAGTGGGCGGGGCCGGCCGTCGCCATCTTGGTGGCGTGTCACCTCTCGTCACTACCGGATAAAATAAAATGGGCAAAGAGGTGGGTCGTGGGTGGAGCTGAGGTGCTAAATAATGCTAATTGCTACTGGCCTCGGGCTGAGGGTGTGTTTGTCAAAAACGGATGAGTTGTAAAAAAATTCACCCCTTCACAGTCGTCATGAAGGGCAAAATTAGGGACTAAGACCAAAATAACTATTTGCCACCAGGCTGTAAACATGTTTTTTTTTCTGCTGTGAAGTTAGACATTTTAACATGGGAGAGATACAGATTTGACTCGCTTTTGCAGCCAGCCTCAAGCGGCCACTTGATGAATTGCAGTTTAATTCACTTCCGTGTTGGTTTCAAGAGAGAGACGGGGAGGTTGCCGCTTGATCGCCCCCAGTGGTGAACCATCGAAATTCTGAAACTTTTCGAAACGGTTATGATGTAGCGAAGCCACGTTTACCGAAATCACGTGACTCAGCAGTTTGATACACGCTTCAAACCATTGATTCGAAAAAAAAAAAAACTATTTGTAAAGGCTTCGAAGCTTCACAAAGCATTGTTTTGAAATGACTATCACTAGTTCCTGTCTCACCCTCTGGATTTGTTTGTCATAGTTTGGATTGATTACCCTGTGCTTTTGACCACTGCCTGTTATATGGTTTAATTTTCCCATTTAAAAACTGCATTTGGCTTCTCAACCTTTGTGTATCCGAGCAGTTCGTTATAGATCAATTATCCAGGTACAGAAAATACTTATATTGTAAACACGCCGTGCACTGATTGGCTAATGATCCGGTTTTTGACCCAAAGAGTTTTGACCTTTACACGTTTTGTCTATCAAGATAATCTTTACAATTTAACTAGGGATGCACCGAATATTCGGCCGCCGAAAATAGCCCAAAAGGGCATTTTCGGTTTTCGGCCGAAAGACTTTTATCACCGAAACAATACGGCCGAAATGTTGTGATGACGCAAACAGAAACCGCGACCTGCACGTGCTTGTCTGAAGCAACATGCCTGCGGTGTGGACGTATTTCAGTGTATCTGAACCCGCGATGAGACAGAAACCTTGTTTATCCACCTATTATCTGCTCTAAACAATGCGTGCCGCCATGATGACGACTCCGGTTGCGAAGTATAAACAAGGCAGCGCGAGTCTCCACAGACAGCGCGCGCACCGCTCTTGACCCGCTCGCAACCGGAGTCGTCGTCATGGCGGCACGCATTGTTTAGGTGGATGAAACAATTAAAAATTATAAATAAGACTCGCGCTGCGGAGGCAGGCGAAAGTAAACAAGGCAGCGCGCGTCTCCACAAACAGCGCGTGCACCTCTCCAAACGGTCGAGGCGTTTATACTTGACGCGCTCTCCTTTGTACTATTTGTACCAAGAATTTTCATTTCGGTGCATCCCTAAATTTAACCCAAAATTTATACATTTTGAAGCCTATATAAAGTTTAAAAAAACACAAGCAGGTTATAACTGGTGTGTTTTATGTAAAAGATCAAAACGTGAAAATATTTAGAGGCTTTGTTCACCACAGACCTTATTTCAGGCGATTTAGCAAAAACCCATTCAAAAATCCCATAGACTTTAGAGTGAACCGGGAGTGCTATGCTAACTTACTTTCGCATTTTGGCCCACAAAGTGACGTGATAACTTCGGCACTCTATTGGGTTAGCTGTGCACATTTGGGTTAGCTGTGTGATTGGCTCATCGTGTTTGAGGGTGTGGCTTAGCCATAGGTCAATTGAGCAGACCGTGTGGAATACTGTATCCCAAAATGCAATGTGACTAACACAAAACCTTTATTGATTGTAGTAAAAGATTTTTTTTCCTCCTGCTGTACACACTGCTTTCATTGTCAGTTGAACTTTAGAATTCAGAGTCTTTTATTGGTCTGTTTTCCTAGTAGACTCTCTGATGAGATTGGTGCCCAGAGCTTTGGAATAAGGTGGTGTGATTAAATCCTTTTCACGCCCCGCCAAATTCTTGTTTCTTGCAGCAGAGGCCCTTGTTCAGAGCCTCAAGGGAAAGCCTCCTTACCTCACTTAACCTCATTCAGATGAGCTAATACACACGTTAACACCCTTGTTACCGTATTCAACCTCAAACAAGCAGCTGTATGCTGTATGGGATTTCTGACATTTTGTACGGATTCTACGGTAAAACCTGAAGTTGAACATCTGTAACAGTTTGTACAAGTAGATGATGGTGGTATATTAATAATAATGTTTATTTTTTATAGCGCCTTTTCAAGAACCCAAGGTCGCTTCACAAAATAATACAAACAACTGTGATTGTGATGTTGTTGATGATGATGATGTTGGCCTTCTCTCTCTGCAGGATTCTGGTGTCCACCATACCAGCTGTATTGTGTTATTTCCTGATATGGGTGGTTCCGCCTATAGAGCAGGGGAAGATTATGTGGTATCTGCTCTTCTACTGTCTCTTCCAGACTCTCCAGACAGTTAGTACATTTTGTAAATTATACACATTTATAGTTCTTGAGGAATTAAATGTAATGTGATGTTATATATATATATATAATGAAATGTTTCATGTTTAAAATATGGTAGGAATGTCCTTTTAAACTAATCTTTTAATTCTAATAATAATATTTTAACTACTTTAAATGTTTTTCTTTCAATATCCTTGCAGCACCAAATTAGAGTGAATATTAGGCAATTATATATAATTATATTTATATTATATAAAATGATATAGCTTTACTGTATTTTCCAGAAATAAGTTGCACCATCGCATTGTTGAGAAACACACACGCACGCATACACACACACATAAAACATGTAGGCCTATTAGACTACTTCCCCTCAACAAACAACATTTTAATTTAAATGACAAGTCTAAATGAATCAATTTGAATCGAAACCGAAACTGAGGTTAGACTCGTGCATCTCATTCAGTCCAAAGTTTCCATATTTGAGATGTAACCTAACATTTGGATGCCAAACTATTTATGTTATACTATCAGTCCCAATATAAATCAGCATCTTCACAATTTGACAGTATAATAACTGACCAGCACTGCCTTCATAGTGTACAACAGACAAATTAAATTAAATAGAACTTTTTATATGTTCGGTTGACTGTATTTTATTTTGACAATGAACAGGCTGCGATGTCAAATTAACAGTGCTATCTATCTATACTGTACATAGGGCTGTCAAACGATTAATCGCGATTAATCGCATCTAAAATCTAAAAGTTTGTGTTTACATAATATATGTGGGTGCACTGTGTGTAATTATTTTATATATATAAATACACACACATGCTTGTATATATTTTAGAAATATTTTCATGTATATAGATACTGTATATAGATTTATATATAATTTATATGATATGTAAATATAAATATTTCATATATAAACAAAACAATTTCTTAAATATACATGCGTGTGTGTGTATTTATATATATACAAAATAATTATACATAGTGCACCCACATATATTATGTAAACACAAACTTTTATTTTGGATGCGATTAATCGTTTGACAGCCCTACTATAGAAACCTTTAAAGCTGCAGTCCGTAGCTTTTTTGGGGTTAACAATTATCCCAAATACATATTTGAGCTAAATACATAACCAGCCAATGTTCAAAATGTTCTGCTTGCCTTAGCTCGATTCAAAGCGGTAAGCTTGTAATAATGTCTTTAATTCCAGTGGTACTGGTGGATTTCCGCGGGAGGAATACAATTCCGCGAATGACTGCAATTGCAGATTTCGAACAGAGATGGCGACAAAGAGGAAAAATGCCTGACTGCAGCTTTAAGCGCCTACCTTTTTAGATTATTTGATATAAATGCATTATATAGCGTAATTCACTTTGGAATAGGCTAAATAATATTTTCAGGTGATAAAGAAAACGCGACTTCTGGTGATAAAGAAAACGGTAGGCTGTAACCAAATTATTTTGCGGACCCCCTGGCTATGGGTCGTTGACCCCACTTTGAGAACCGCTGTAGTAAAGAATCAGTAGTAGTAAAGGGTCTAAAAATTTGACTAGTAGTGAATAATAAATGCATTGTTACTGTGTGTTTGTTTGTTTTTGTTTAGTGCTTTCATGTGCCGTATTCTGCACTGACCATGTTCATCAGCACCGAGCAGAGGGAGCGAGATTCAGCCACAGCGTACCGTAAGAGCATTTACACATTTTAATGCATAACTGTAGCAATCAGCTACATAATACACACAGCTAACACATTATAACTGAAGAATACTCTACAATTTGTAAAAAATTAAAAAAAATGTTTTAAATGTTTTTGAAAGAAGTCTCTTATGCTCACCAAAGCTGCATTTAGTTGATCAAAAATATTTCGCATTATTTTTGGAAATGTTATGACCATTTAAAATATATATATATATATATATTTTTTTCCTATAGTAATATATTTTAAAATGAAATATAGTCCTGTGCTGAATTGCCTCTATGCACGAACCCTGCTGACGTGTGTCCGAAAGAATCTCAGTCAGCGTCTTTACTTCCGGAAGCGCGTTCTGCAGGCCAAGTGTATAGAGGCAAAACTTTAATAAAATCCGTTTTCTCAGAAACGATTTTAGAAACGCTGATTTGCTAGTCGAATTTCGTACGATATGAGAGAATACTAACCCTCAAAGTTGTTGTAACTCAAAATTTATAATTTAAATAACTTCTCTTTTTTACTCTTGTGTGACAGCTAACTGCCTCACAGTGTTGTTAACATCATTCACGTTAACCGCAGGACGTTCTTATAATCACCAAGTGTTATTTTTGACACTATCTACACCTCACGCAAAACCGGCTTCTGACCATAGACTGACGCAGCACCGGATGTAACTGGCCGTGCTGAGACAAACCCGGAAGCGATCGTGCATAGAGGCTATTTTCAGCAGCCATTACTTCAGTCTTTAATGTCACAAGATCCTTCAAATATCATTTTTAAATATGTATGTAAATATCTATGTAAATATGTAATATATTATTATTATTATTGACAATTTATTTTAGCAGAAACCATTATAGTTTTTTTAAGGATTGATTGATAACTAGAAAGTTGAAAAGAACAGCATCTATTTTATATATATATATATATATATATTTAAGTTTTTTTGATGTCAGTGACTTTTGATGAATTTAAAGCATCCTTGATTGATAAAAATGTTAATTTAAAAAAAAGAAAAGCCCTAGCCCATTGTTGAGGCTGACCTCACTTCACCTTGTCACAAAACAAATTTTTCTTCCTTGACATTTGAATAAATAGTAATTAGGGGTGTAGCGATCATCATTAACTGATCACATAACAGGTGTGATCACTTCTATAAAAGTAGAGGTTTTGGCATTCAGCATTCAGGTGTGTTTTAACACAATGCCAAGGAGGAAATACATCAGCAATTATCTTAGAGAAGCAATTGTTGCAGCCATCAATCAGAGAAGAAACAAAACATTTTGAAGTCCATCATTCTCTACACTAAGGAAGATTTTTCAAAATTGAAAACATTTAAAGCATTGACAGTCTTCCCAGCCAATCTTCCCAGGAGTGAACATCCCAGCAAATTCACCCTAGGTCAGACAAATGCCCACAAACCTAAATGAACTGAAGCAACGTTGTAAAGCATAGTGAGCCAAAGTTCCTTCAGAACTTTGCGAGAGATACTGTCAAACAGAAAACAATTCCTTCAACTTATTGCTGCCAAAAGTGGCTCTACAAGCAATTCAATCATTGGGTGTACTTAGATTTTCCACCCTGTCCCTGTTGACATCTTCATTCCAAATACTCAAATACTCTGAGATGCTTCAACTGTTAGAAGTTTGGTCATAGTTCTGCTGGAATGCCTTAACAAATCTTTTTGTCATATAACTGTGGAGAGGAAGGACATTTGCACTGGTGAATATCCATCTTCATCAAAGAACTGTCAAAAAGTGAAAAAAAAAAAAGAAATTCAAAAAGTGAAATGCCTTAAAAGAATGAAAAGGTTGAAAAGCTTCCTATTTTTCGGTTTGAGAAATCAAGTAGCTGAGTGCACCTGACCATAATTAATCAGCAAAAAATCAACTTCAATAAAAAAGAAAACACAAAGCACCCAAACTTCTAGTTAAACATAAACCAAAAGACCAAAATTTAGAAGTAGGACAGACCCAGTGCTGTGAGTTTTTTATATTGCACTTCATGAATGTGAAGACCATGATAGTAGTTTTACAGATGTACTTAGCAAATAGCAAATGAAACTATGCCAAAGACATCATTAAGCCAAGTCTTAGGATATGTAGGATAACCAGTACATGGTTTGATGACGATTGTAAAAAGGCTTAAAGATCTGAGAAAAGCAGAGAGGATCTTCAACAAACACCCAACAAAAGAGAATTTTATAAACTTTAAAATAAGTTGAGCTCAAGGACATCAATGAGTCATAAATGATACAAAGAGAATGATGCAAACATTTGGACACCCTTTTAACCACATGGCACAATAACTAATGTTTTAGTAATGTCATTCAAAAAGATCTCTTCACTAGAAAACTGTCGATTTAGATTTAAGAAAATACAAACTCAGCAGGAGCAGAAACCTTTTTTTCAAATATCACTGAACCATATAATCAACCTTCTACTATGGAGGAGAAACATACATGCAGTGGTTAAGATCTGGCAGGTGGGGGAACCCCTCAAATTTTGTGTAGGCGCAACAGGGGAAAATGACTCACCGTGGGAAAACATGTTGAGTATCGTGGTTTAGAAATACTTCTAGTGGCACCAAGTATCACAATACTTATTTACTTGATATTGTAATGGTTTTATTTCGGTCCATCTACTGGTATGATGACGATATGTTAAAATTGCTGAACACCATAATATGGAACACAACCCTGTTTATCACAATGTCAATTTAAACATAAAAATGGGAAGTCCAAAACGGACTCAAAATTAACATACCAAAATGGCTGAAGACAACTATAAAAGAAATAAATGTCATATTTATGTGTACCCCCACCCCACCACACCACAGACACCTGCATTCAAATGTAAGGTAGTGAGGGGGGTTCGGGAGCATGCTTCCCCAAGAAAGTTTGGATTTCGCTGACCTATACATGTGCAATTTAGGACTTTTGAAGGCCATTTTTTAAAGCTATCTATAATAGCTTTAAAACCTTGTCATTAGATTAATTGTCAATACTTGCTCTCTCTTCATCTTTCTTTTGCTCTCAGTCTCCTTATCCTGCTCGATTTCCTCCCCTCTTAAAGTTGAATTTTGATAGTCTTTTCATTTTAGTCTGCAGTGAAGAAAGTAAGTTTATAGCGCCGTTTTTGCATATAGCGTTCTATATGACGTTAAAGGATGAGAATGCGTTGAAATGATTATAGTTCAACAACAAATTGGACTAAAAACATAATTGTAATTGTGTAGAAGTTCATGCAAAAACAGTTTAAATGTTTGTATACCTTTTATGTGTTGGTCATTATATCAAAAAAATAAATAGTAGTTGAATTTAGGCTAATAGTTTAGGTTCTATTGTTAGGCTAACCTTTAATATTATAGTAATGTGCAAAGTAAGGGCTCCCAATATAGTTTACAGCATTAGCAGAGATAGTTTTTTTTATCCTTAAACTTAATTATAATTTAATTCATTTAAAGACAGAGACACAATTTGTTCAGTAAACCACTGTTTAATAATAATAATAAAAAAAAAAAATTTAGTCGATTCAAGATGCGTACCGAACCGTCAGTTTTGTGTACCGTGTTTATTCCCAGCATACTCAATTTGACTGCTTTGGTGGCTTATTTTCTGTTTTGTCTCTCTCTCAGGCATGACTATAGAGGTGTTTGGCACAGTAATTGGCACTGCCGTCCAGGGGCAGATTGTAGGCATGGCCAACGTCCCCTGCATTAACAACACATTCCTGAGCAACAGCTCCAGTCACTCTGTGCATGACAATAACTCTCAGAACTTAATGGAGTATAAAATATTTAATGAGGTGAGGGGATTGTGGTATAATGTAGAGGATGGTTTCAAATCTCATCAACATTCTGCACATGAAATATTATTTCTTTCTCTCTTTTACAGAGGCGTGCCTATATGATTGCATCTGCAGTCATAAGTTTGATCTACATTCTGTGTGCTGTTGTGCTGTTTTTTGGAGTAAGAGAGCAGGACAGTGAGTTACGCATACACATTCACACTGAGTCAGTGTAAAATGTGCAAGATAAAAACATTCAAATAAAACAGTAAGCCAGAGGCCATGATTTACATTGATTTTACAGCAAGGTACCACTGATATAATGGTAATAGTTACGAGGGATGGACTGATATATAAAAAAAAATTGGCCGATACGATCATTCTTTAAATTTGAAAGCCGACATTCTAAATATTGGCCTAATCTAAATCCAAACTCTGAAATAACAAAAATAATAGGCTCACCTTGAAAAGCCATGTCCCGAACACTTCAACATAAATCATACACACACTGGTTCAAACTAGGCTACTGTATTGTATACATTTTAAAATTAATTTTACACTCCTATGGCCAACTTTATAAAAAAATGCTAACACTTTACAGTTGGGTTTCATGTTGTTAGCATTAGTTAACAGGAACCAGCAATGAATAGGGTTGGGTATCGAGAATCGAGTATCGATTGGAATCGGGACTAACTTTTCGTTTTTCCCGGAATCGTTCAAAAGTTAAAATTTCGATTCCTAGTTTCGATATTCACAGTCCGCCGAGCGGAAGAAGAAACCGCTGAACAACACCAACGAAGAAGCATCTACCGGAAGTGTTGGCATAACCACGTGAGTCGAACATGAGTAGCTTACGTCAGCGGTCCAATGTGTGGCTTCACTTTTCTAAAAATAACAAAATCTCGGCAAAATAAAAAATTTGTGACAAAAGGAGTATTTGTGACAGAAGGAGTATTTCCTTCGGAAAGGATTATTTCCTTCAGAAAATTTCCTTCTTTTTTTTGACCCTGCCTCTTAAAAGAATCGGAATCGAGAATCGTTAGGAACCGGAATCGAAACAAGGAATCGGAATTGGAATCAGAATCGTTCAAATTCAAACGATACCCAACCCTAGCAATGAATGAACAATGCTTCAACAGGATTTATTAATCTTAGATGATGTTAACATTAGTTATCTGTTAACATTAGTTAATGTACTGTGAACTAACATGAACACAAATATTTTATTAACAATCATTAACAAAGGCTATTGCTCTGTTAGTTCTGCTGTTAGTTCATGCTAGTTAAAGGGATACTCCACCCAAAAATGTGGTCATTATTTACTCACCCTCAAGTTATATATATATATATATATATATATATATATATATCAATCATATTATATTATATTATATATTTTATATATAATATTTTATACTGTATATAAATATAATAATTCTTTTGTCAAGTTCATTATAGTAGTCGAATTCAGGTATTTCCAAACTTTTTTTGTTAAACTTTGACCTGAAATATTTACTTGAAAGTCCCTCCTGAGATTTTAAAGGGATACTCCACTTTTTTGGGGGGAAATACGCTCATTTTACAACTCCCCCAGAGTTAAACTGTTGAGTGTTACCTTTTTTGAATCCATTTAGCCGATCTCCGGTTCTGGCGGCACCACTTTTAGCATAGCTTAGCATGAGTGCAGCAGGTACGATGACTACACGAACTTAGTCCCGGTCACGTTGGCAGTGGGGGACTATTTTTTAGGCACTGCGTCATAACATTGCGCCTACTGCACTCATGGTACGGCAGTGAAGTGTCCTGATTATTACGTAGGAATGAGAGTATAGTTCCTAGTCATATCAGCCAAGAAAAACGCAACTTTACATTTTCCATCTGTCTTAGTGGACAATGTAACTATAGAAGAGTCAAATTTTAAATAGGAAAAATATCGAAACACTTTGGTAATTTTTTTGGGAGAAATGCTAATGGTCTTGTGCACTTCAATGATGTATGCTAAGCTATGCTAAAAGTGGTATCGCCAGAACCGGAGATCGACTGAATGGATTCAAAAAAGGTAAAACTCAACTGTTTAACTCTGGAGGAGTTGTAAAATGAGCATATTTCCAAAAAAAAGTGGAGTATCCCTTTTAATATTAATATTTAATATTTAAATAATTTAACAACACATTTACATGGTCATGGTTCTCTGATATTTAATCTTTTTATTAAATGTTTTATTATATTTTTTTGGTAACCCTTTAGTTTAGGGTCCAATTCACACTATTAACTAGTTGCTTATTATCATGCATATTACAAGGATATTGCCTGTTTATTAGTAATTATAAATTATATTAATGCCTTATTCTGCATGACCATATTCTATATCCCTTAACAACTAAACAACTACCTTACTAACTATCAATAAGCAGTAATTTGGAGTTTATAAAAGCAAAGGTCATAGTTAATAGCTAGTAAATGGTGAGAATTGGACCCTAATCTAAAGTGGGACCTTTTTTAATGATTTATTTATTAGCTTTTCATTGATTCACAAAGCCCAGTTTAGGAAACCCTTGCCTATTTTTTATTAACAATGAGTTTTTTGATGCATTTAATGATTTCCTTTTTCAGATCAGGGTGGTTTAAAAGCACAAAAGCATGTGTCATTTCAGTCCGGTCTGCAGCTGGTAATAGGTCACGGGCCCTATGTGAAACTGGTGCTGGCCTTCCTCTTCACTTCTCTGGCCTTCATGGTAATAAAAACATGTTGTTGTCTTTTAAAAGTCATTCATGTTCGTTCGCATATGCTGAAATGCACTTATTTTTAATTCCTTGATTTATGATGAGAGATATCCCAGTTTCCACATTGTTTACAAAAGACAAAATTGTTTTCTTTTAACTGACAAATTCTCAGGCCATGAATGTCTGTGATAGTATGTTTAAGTGAAAGCAGTTTCTGGAACTGACTACGTCACGGCTCTGTTACAGAGATGGGCCATGTGTGTTAAAACAAAGAGAGCCACAGAGAAAGAGAGAGAGAGAGAGAGAGACAGAGAGACGCTGCCATGCAAGAGATTAGGTTTAGAATCACAGTCAGCATTAGGACAGGTCTGCGGTCAAAAGTGAAGTTCAGAATTGGTTTGAGATTGAAGTTGGGTTTGAAATAAAGGCACTGTATGGACAATAGTCATCCATCGTTTGAAGAAATCTCAGTTCGTCTGTCTGTTTTTCTCTTTCTCAGCTGCTGGAGGGAAATTTTGCTTTGTTCATTAAGTACACGCTGGGATTCAGAGAGGATTTTCAGAACATCTTACTGGTCATCATGGTGAGAGTGTTTTCATCCGATCACTTGAATAAGTGTTTTGGTATGCTTCCAAATTGTTTGTTTTCGTGTTATAAGAGCACTCCCGGGTTTAGATGAGGTTAGCAGTCTCCATAGTGATGAAAAACATGCTTTTCTAGTTAAAAAAGCAGCATGACTTTGAGGCAACAGATGAAAATGCACACTATGATCTGACTCTTGCATAATATGGGAATGAGGATTTGTAGTGGCCATGGCCAGACATAAATAAATGTTTGTGCAATTTGTCTTTCCAGCTGTCTGCCACTCTTAGCATTCCCATGTGGCAGTGGTTCCTTTGCCGATTTGGGAAAAAGACTGCTGTATACATTGGAATCACGGTGGGTATCTGATTGTCCTGTTACGTTAGTGAGAGATGTGTGCGATGGCAGTGATGAGTAATCTTGTGTGTGTGTGTTTTTAGTGGGCGGTGCCTTTCATTATCCTGGTGGTTTGTGTAAAGAGTAGTCTCATGGTGTCCTACATCGTATCCATCGCAGCTGGTGCCAGTGTGGCAGCGGCCTTCCTCCTGCCCTGGTGAGTGTTTGTCTGTGGTGCACACATAACAGAAAGATTAAGTTTCAGAACTGAACTGAATAATTTTAAATTCCAGAGTAGTCAAAGAGAAAGGAGACAGAGGTGTATTTCAGGATGATTGCTAGTTCAGAGGTCTTCAACCCTACTCCTGGAGGTTTATATCAAACCTGCTTCAGTCTGTGATTTTCAAGTGATCCTGAAGGGCTTGACTAGCTGGTTCAGGTGTGTTTGATTAGGGTTGGAGTAAAACTCTGCAGGACCTCAATGAGCAGGTTGAAGACCTATGTGCTAGTTGATATTAAAAGGAAGTATCTATAGGTTATTAGAAATATGACTTCTTTAAAAACAACTGAATCATTGGGGAATATTTGCATGCCTGACTTGAAATGATCTGAACTTATTTCTTTAAATGCTTTTAAGTCCAGATTGAGAGAACCTGACTGTTTGAATGACCTGTTTAAATTGTAAATGTTTTTAATTATTTGTGTTGTATATCAATTAGGGCTGGGTATTGAGACAAATTTCACAATTCGATTCGATTTCGATTCACAAGCTTGCAATTCGATTCGATTACGATTCGATTCAATATCGATCATTTTGGATATCAGTTACAATAAATGGCCATTTTTCTCAAGGAAATCAAATCTCTTAAATGCTGTAAACTATGGGAGTATAGTTGTCGCCAATAGGCTTCATTAGCCTAATATGAAGGTAATAATGAACTGTTGTAGTTGTAATGTTTTGTAGCCATACAAACACTTAAATTACACTTTTATTTATTTTTATAATAAGAAGATTATATGAAATATAAACATTTAAATGGTGGCTGTCATAAAAACTTGCTAGATTTATTAAAATATGCATTAAATATTGAAGAACATTAAGATTATAATGCATATGTAATATGGTGTATATATTTAGCAAAATGCTTCTCTTTAGAGTTATTTTTTCTAGCTGACTAACGAGTTTATGTGGGTTTTCTGAGGTAAATATGAAGGTACATGACATTGATTAGTTACAAGCTGTTTAACTGACGTCTTTCCACGGTTGAAACGCTGATTGAGCGAATCAATGTGACATGATACGGATTTCGATAAGTTGTACTCTATCTTTTAACACACTTTCAGATGCTCATTCATGTTTATTTCGCGCTGTAACTGGTATTATTAACCCGGAAGAGAGATCAGCGCTGCTGCTTCTCTTGAGCTGCGCCAGAGCGATCTCACGCCACAGCGCCAAAACACTATTTATGTTTTTGAATTTCTAAAGAAAATGGACGTAATTTGAAAATTGAGACTTTGTTTCATATCAATATAGTAACAAAGGGCAAAGATTATTGTGATTTATTGGATACGCGCAGCCGCGATACATAGTTCAATTCATTCAAGTGAAACAGGATGACTAATCGATTCTTGAGATTTAAGAATCGATATCGGTTCGTAAAAATGAGAATCGATTAATATCGAGAAACGATATTTATTACCCAGCCCTAATATCAATTATAAATGTAATTGATTGTTTTTTGCTGCCTCTTGGCCAAGACTCCCTTGAAAAAGAGTGTTTTAACCTTAATGAGACTTTCCTGGTTAAAGAAAGGTTAAATAAAAATAAAAAATAAAATAAACATTCATCAACTCACACATCAGTTGTGGTAAACGGAAGCTCAGGCATGTTCCCTTGTTGTGTGAGAACCAATGAGATTCATTCTGGTGTTACACAGAATGTTCGAGCTTCTGCAAAACCAATGAAGTTCATTCTCACGCATCCAGCAGTGAGAGCTTCTGTTTATGTTTGCTGATCATTGTTTGAATATGAATAAAAGTCTAAATTAAATCTCGGCTGGAAATGATTCACATTTCCAAGTCAATCAGGAAAATGTTTCATATTTATGTTTAAAAACAACAAACTTTGTTAAACACAAAAGGAACATTCATGAGAACAAATAAGACATTATTTCATAAATTGTTCACATGCTTTTAATTGACTGGAAAGACTAAATTTGAAGCAGTACAACTGTTTTCATGTGTTTCTCACAGGAGTAACTTATATCAGAGCCCTTGGCACTTCCTATTAGCCCTATTGTGTATCATCTTGGTTGCAGTTCCATTAGAATTCCACTGGAGGTGATCGCGGGCGAGAGCAGAATGAATGGGAGTCTATGGGGCTAAACGGCTAAATGTGTCTCTTTCACCTGCTTGTTGTCGTTAAATTAACATAGATTTTATTGTTGATTCCGCAAGTTCAATATAGGCCAAAAGTCGAACGAACGAGTACTTATGTCCTTTTGATTTCTTACTGGTTAGGCCGTTGTTGGCCGGAACACGCTAGCATTCTGCTATTGTGTGACGTCATCACATTTTTGAATGGATTTTTAGAACAGATAAGTGAACTTAAACATGAAATTTTCAGCTGAGTGTATTATCTTAGCCCTCCCTTTTGAATGCAACTTTCAAATTACTTGACAAAAAATTACATCCTGAGAAAAGAGGATTTCTGGGGGTGAAACCCCATTGACTCCCATTCATTTTGCACTCGACCGCGAGCGCCCCCGCATGGACAGAGACGCGTTACTGCAGCCAGTCCAGAACTCGGAAGTAACCAGCCAGTGCCAATTCTCTTCAATTAGACTTTCTCTGTTTATATACATTTCCCCGAGTAAAAAGTCATATGAAGTTGTACCAAACTAACACATCTGATCCTGTGGACCACTTTGAGAGAGAAAGAGCGAGTGAGTGAATCTAAGCATTAAATACCAAGTTTATAATTTCAGACATAAATGTGCTTCTGTTTCAGGTCCATGCTTCCAGATGTGGTAGATGATTTTAAAGTCCAGAATCCTACCTCTCAAGGCCATGAGGCTATTTTCTACTCCTTCTACGTTTTCTTCACCAAATTCGCCTCTGGAGTGTCGCTTGGAGTATCAACACTATCATTAAGGTAGCTTGCCCTTTTTACGTCTGTATTAAAAAGCCCTTTCATGGGTTTGAGACAACAGATCATGATCTGCGTTTACATTCTGGTTTACAATTTAGGTTCTTTTGCTCTCCATCTCTTTAGCTTTGCAGGTTATGTGACGGGAGTTTGTGTTCAGTCTGATTCTGTGAATCTGACATTGAAGATGTTGGTGGCGGCTGCTCCTGTGGCACTTATAGCTCTGGGGCTGCTCATCTTTAAAACATATCCCATCGATGAAAAACGCAGGCAGAACAACAACAAACTGCTCCAGTTACTTTTGCTGTAGGACATACACTTATGATTCTATCTGTATTTTTTAAATACTGAGAACCCTTGCCACTTTAGTCATGCCAGGAATTAATATCTACTATTTTATCGTTTCTTACCTTGCAGGAGTGAAGAACAAGGGTCTGAGATGGAGGCATTGAAGCCTGATATCACAGCATAAAACGCCACTGTGACTGTTCCTGCTCTGGCCTACAGAGGATGCCAAAATACATCTTAACCACTACAATGAGGGAAATCTATCAGCTGAGCTTTCAGAGACTGTACTTTTCTCAGCTGGTTAACCGGACCAATGAGGGATCTAAGGAAACCCTTATATATGTGCACTGCTGTTATGACAGCTAATTATTTATACAACCATAACAACTATTTTCTGCTTTCAGTAACAGTTACAGCTCTCCCTGGCAAACAAAGGGAGACTTGGTAGATTTGAACCTCATATGTATCTTGCATCTACTAATACATTGTTTTGTTGCAACTCTTTTTATCTTATTTGATTCATATTTTGGTTTTTGAATGTAAAGGAAATGTGGATATTTCCTCAATATGGGGAAGAACTGTTGGTTTGTTTTTGCACTGGGGGTAAAAAATCTTTCCATTTCCTTAAATAACACAAGAAGTCATTGTGCTTGTGTAGGGCAGTTTATTAGCCTGATGATGATTTTTTTTATGGTTCAGTATTTATTTATAGTGCCTTATATTTAAACACGATCAAATGAAATTATAGTATTTAGCACAAGTAAAATTCTAGTCATAGCTCATAATGTGAATTACCGGAATCTGCAGCTGTGCCAAAGAGCCAGTAACTGACTAACAGAATGTTTAGATTAATTATTTTGTTCATTGGTGCAGTATTTTTTCTTGCATGAAATGGAAGTATTTCTGTACTTTTTTTCCTGTGGTAAAAAAAGTGATTGTGCACATAAAGAAGCAGTTTTGCCTGTTTCACAGACTGGATATAGTGCTGAATTTAAAGATCGTGCTGTAAGGTTTTCATTCATGCTCTGTCTAGAGAAGATGTGGTAGATGGCTCATGTGCGGTAATATTATAGACCTGCAGTTTACTTTTCTAAACGCTGAGATGAAATGCAAAGTTCTTTGTTCAGCAGCACAATGTGTCTGTAGACAAAGGATTTATTGGGAGATTTTTTTTTTTCATCAAAACCACAAGAACATTACACAACCACAAAATGTACAATATGTCTATACGAAGAGTTCAGATGCAAAAGCCTCTAAATGCCATTTGAAATTTTCTTCTAAAATGACCATTTTTATCAAGCTTGTATATTTAAGTTCAGTAATTTCACTTAAATGACAATTAATAGGTAATCTTCATTGCCATTTAAGTGAAATTACTGAACTTAAATATACAAGCTTGATAAAAATGATCATTTTAGAAGAAAATTTCAAATGGCACTTAGAGGCTTTTGCATCTGAACTCTTCATACATTGTTTTATGGTCTTTATAAACGTACGGACGTTGTGTATTTATATTGTGCTTATTAAATGTGTGTGGGCCTATTATAAATACTGACACTTTCTTGGCATGACAACCTGGCCAAAAATGATGTCTTCTCTTCTTGGTATGTTTCATTCTGTTGTCATAATAAATAAAACGATCGATTCCAAGCACAACTACGCAATATGATTAAAAATAAGTCTTTAAAATTATTATTAGTTTTTAATAATGTATGGGCGCCCTCTAGTGGCCGTTGGTGCATAGTGCGAGCGGAAATCAATTATAAATGACCAATCACATCTGATGATTTTCAAATGAAATGAACCTTTCTCAAAGGGCCTTTTTGATTGTGTAGTTTAAACCTGTAGGATAAAGGATAGCTACGTAAAGCACAAGCAAAATTTACTTCTAGATAATTGATATGAAAGTGAATAGCATCACTCGCCTATTTTTAGGTTCGATTCTTGTCATTTTCTCCAGACCAGCATTATTGAATAGAGGCTTATCTTTATCAGATGAGAGAGTCGATCGCCCACAAACAGCACACGGGAAACACCCTGGCAAACTTGTAGTGAGCGATCCGTTTACAAACACGCCGAACTTGACGCGCCAGAGATCGGTGCCTGTCCTGCGGATCCGGGGCCGAACACCTGCGAGGAGGATCCCACCTGGCCCAGATTACCTGCCCAAATTCACCCGCCTCCCGGACGTGTCGGTGACTTGCTTGAGCAGCAGTTTCGTCTTAAGGGTGAAGAAGATTTTCTACGGGTTCTCGGCCGCCGCAGAGGAGCTGACGCTCGGAGAAATCTGCAAAAGCAACGGGGTCGTTGAGCCGCATAAAGACTTGCTCTTCAAATACGCCCTCACGGACTGTCAGGGCGAACAGCAGGTGATTGTTATCGTCATTTTCAAAAGAATCTAGGAATCTCTGTTGTCTATCATCCTTGCCAAATAATGACATGACTCATCTCCAAATGAAAGGTGTTTCCTGATCACGTAGTGTACAAGTATGTCCTTCACTACGTGCCACTCTTAGGCCTACACAAAAACCCTTTCATTCACCGCAGAGTGAACGTTGGCGTGGAATGTCGATATAATAAAAGGTAATAAAATGTCATGTTTTGAGTCGGTTCACTAAGTTCACAAAGTAATTAACATTGTGAAACATTTCAGTTCTGTTTTTACAAAGTTTTGTAGTTTTTAATTTATTTATTTATTTGTTTTTACTAATTAGCTGCGAGGCTATTTTTTTTTATTATACACTTTTTATTTATCCGGTTTTTAATAAAAATGAAAGACCGCCATGATTGTTGAGTTAAAATAATTCTGTCATAAATGAGAAACTTTCTCGTAATAATGACTTAACCTTTAAACAGGCAAGAGAGGAAAATGCTAAGCAAAAAATAATTTTCATTTTTTTTTTATATATAATCTTGACTTAAATGAAACATCCAAATGATTTTATGAAATTATTAGGCTATTATTTTTTTATTTGATATATTTTGGATTTTATGAATTGTGTCTCCTGATACGTTGCCTGATTAGGGTGTAAAAAGGACCATGCCATTAATCTGTTAACTGTTACTGCCACTGAAAACAATTATATCGCATTCTTCACCTGATGTTGATGACAAATTATATATTTTTCGAAAAGCTTACGAACTCAAGATTCAGCCTGTTTTGAAATTGGACGTTGTGTTCCTCTAGTCTTTTTATGGGCTCCTTCCCCTTTTTTAATCTTTCAAGACACCTATTTTCAGAAAGGTCTGAGTCTCAAGGTTCCATATTTTGTGACAGAAGAGATATTTGGACAGAATTGTATTAATTTGTTATGGCAGAATGCATTCAATTAAATTCAATGGAATGTAAGTCAACCTGTGGCTATTTTTGGTATTACGCCTCAACAAAATCTTATGCGATCATAAGTTTGAATAGTGCATTTTAAATAGAGATAGTTTAATCCCTTTTTATACCCCAAACAGGCAACGTGCTGCAACGTGCTAAATAACAACATGAACAATATATTACTTAATGTTCTCCTTCAGCACCTTATTTAGACAATGTTCCCAACTAATGTTACCATATTTTTTTTCTTCTTTTTTTAGAAGAAAAGTAAGTTTATATATATATACATACGATTTACTTACTTATCTAAATATCTGAATGTTCTGCACATAGACAGTATGGTTCATCTGCACCACTGGCAGCCATGTTGGATTTAGGTCTGGCTGACTAATTGATCCCCAAAAATTTGAAGCAAATCATGTGACCAGTATACTCAAGACCATATACGGTCAATGCTCAAGACAGACCAAGCTGTCATAAAAGATTGATAAAAGATTTGATGAAAAAATCTTAATATATTATGCCCAAAAAAATACAATAAAACAAACTATGTATCTATAGTATGCACCAATAGTAAAAACAAAGAGTTCATAAAAAGGCACAATTATGTAGGCTAAGAGGTAAAAAGCATAGATAATTATGATTTGACAAATTAAGTAATTTCTTAATCTTTTATGACTGTTTTTCATTCCAGTCCAGGATGAGGAGAAACACTGTTCTGTTGTTTGTTATTTAGGAACCATCATGTGCACAGTCTGACCAGTAGCCCGACGAGGCAGACACCATTGCGCAAAGTCATCAGGAGCCGATCTGGTGACTTTCAGATTCAGCTGATGGATGGTGAGCAATTTTTGTTTTTTAAAAAGAAAGGAAAGGGAACACATTACGCATTAAAGTCCCCGTGAACCGGAAGTTGCAAACGATTTTTCTCCAGTGCTGTGTGACGTATTTCCAAGTGAAACGGAATATTGAACAGAGGGCAGGGTTTTACTCTAGCGCTCCTCCTCTCCATCTCTCGCTCATAGCAAACTAACGGTTTGAGGGGAGTGGTTAAGCGTTTCCCCACCCAAACTGTGAAACCTACGTCATCAGAAAAAGAAACCGTTCCAGACCGGAAGTAACTTTTCAGATTTTGATTAAAGATTACTAAGGTAAAACATTTTTTTAATATATATTCACTTGCACGGATTAATTGTTCACCACAAGACTAGTAATATGCGCTAACAAAGTAAATAGGTTCAATTTTGATTTCACGGGGACTTTAATAGCTTGTAGCTTTCCAGTTACACTAACTTGTGCTGTAGTGTCAGTAGGAATTATCTGTTCACTATCTCAGACTATGTGTGCATTTCATGGCAAAAGGAATGTTTGGAAATGTAAACTCATATTTCCTACTGACAAACTACAGCAAATATAAATATATATAAATAACTGGTCTAAAACCATTTCTTCCTGGTAAAAAATACTAACGTGCCTAAGATTAAACCCTTTTTTTTTCACAATATGAATCAAATCTGTATAGAAAAGTCAAATATTTTGTATAATTGAGCTACAAACATGCTTTTCTAACTTGCTCAAAAAGATGGTCTTCTGTTTCCAGAAGTATATTTAAAAGTTTTTATTTTACATTCCATTACTTGCACAGACATAACCCCATGATGACCACACATAAAAAAAAACCTTGTTTTTAATCTAACCCTGATTTGTTCTGTAAAGATGTTCTCTTTCGTGGTGATTGCAAAATGATGCTGATGGTCTTACGTAATCTATGGCTGCTGTTGTGTGTTTTCCTGTGCTGTAGACTCCTGGTCTTCTCCAGTCAAGTCTGCCGTGTACCTGCTGGGTCAGAATGTGAACGTACAGATCTCCTCTCGACATCATTACTCTGGGGTCAAGCTTTTTATCAACAGCTGTTATGTGGCTACCGTTAACACCTTGAGTCAAGACACCAAATACAGCATTATAGACAATTACGGGTGAGTGGAGAAAAATGCTATCTTTGTGAAAGATTTATCAGATGCAAAACTTTCTCACACATACATATCCAGATGTTTACGGGAAAGCCGGATAAATCCAAGTGCTTCAAGATTCAGGTTCTCCAGGGCGGACAATGTTGTTCAGTTCTCATTTGGTGCTTTCCAATTCACTGAGGCTCCAGATGCCCAGGTGTGTTTATAAGCTTGGTTCTTTTCTCACCGCCGGTGAATCATTTTGAAGACAATGCATAAGAAATGCTAATGTGTTCATTGTGTTGATTTGCTCTAGGTCTCACTCCATTGTGAGCTTTCTGTGTCAGGAGGAGGCCCTAGTCCAACGCAGAAGTCATGTTTTTACAGGCACCCAGACAAAAGGTTAACAAGACTAAGCATCTGCCTCAGTGTTATAAAGATCATGAATAACTCTTTTAACACTACCATTCCTTCCCACATCACTTAAATCTCTAAATATCTGGTAAAGGTCATGGCTTCCATTATAGATTGACTTTAAAGATTCGTCTCTCACCACTTCTTCACTAGGTGGATCTCTGTGTCTGGGCAAGATTCTGTCTGTGACTGCTGTGACTCTGTCTGCAATCCGACTAAAACCAAACGAAAAATTCATGAAGGTGAGTACATAAAAAGCATAAGCATGAACATAATCAATCTGAGTATTCGTATGCTAAAAAAAACATTAAAAACTTGTATATTTACATTACTTTGGTCTGTAGTTTAAAAAAAGTCTATTACTGGAAAGATGAAAAAGCCTGCACATGATATCCATGGAAGAATGTTTCAAGAATAATTATTACAAGGCAAACAAAGTACCAAATGTAACAACTGTATTATTTATTTACTATTGTAGTATTTTATTAATATTTTGGCCTAAGTTAACTGATGCTTTTTAGCTATAGAGAAAATAGAATGAAATCTCATTAAGAAATAAATATTTTTCTCTGGTTCACGTTGCCAGAATTATTGGCACCCATTTTTTTGCAACCTCCTTTTGCCAATAACAGCGCTGAGTCTTCTCCTATAATGCCTGATGAGTTTGGAGAATCTGACGAGATCAGACATAATTCCTCCATACAGAATCTCTCCAGATTCCCATATCCATGTTGTTCTTCTCTTCAGTTCAGCCCACTCATTTTCTATAGGGTTCAGGTCTGGAGACATAACAGAAGCTTCGTTTTGTGCTCAATGACCCATTATTATGTTGATTTTGATGTTTGTTTTGGATCATCATCCTGATGGAAGATCCAACCACTGCCCTCACTAGTTTTCTGTCAGGTTTTTAAAAAAACATTTTTTTAATCTTTTTGCTAGAATCCATGATACCATGTATCTGAACAAGATGTCTAGGACAAAAAATATTAATAAAAAATAGGCCCGCAACATTTTTTAGTTTCATCGGATAGAATCTGGTCCCTTTTGCAGTTTCTGTTGTGTTTGACAAATGAATATGCTGGAGATTGTTTTTGGATGAGCGAGGATTTTTCTTGATACCCTCCTCATATACTTGTGGTTATGTAAGGGTTGTTTGGCTTTCTGACCCCAAGACTCAATTCATCTCTGCAATTCTCCATCTGTGATCCTTAAACTTTGCTTCTCGACATACATTAGGACTATAGACACATGTCATCTTCCAGGAAGATTCATCACATCTTTAGTTGATTGGAACTTCTTAAATATTGCCCTAATGGTGGAAATGGGGATTCAATGTTTTAGCTATTTTCTTATACAGACACTTTCTATTTTGTGAAGTTTAAAAATATTTTACTGCACATCAGAGCTATATTTATTGGTTTTACTCCATGATTAAAGGAATTTGGCCTTTTTGTTTCCTCATATTTATATTTATCTGTAACAGGAAGTCTTGGCTGGAAAATGTCATGCTCTTAGTCATCCTGGTGAGATTCAGAGATACTTCAGAGATATGTTACTCAAGAATTTTTAGGGGTGCCAATAATTGTGGCCAACATGCATTGAAAAATCCATATGAGTATATGAGTAAAAATCTCTGAAGTATATTCCCATTCATATTTAAAGGGATACTCCACTTTTGGAAATTTTGCCTCATTTTGCCACTCCCCCAGAGTTAAACAGATGGGTTTTACTGTATTCGAATGTATAGAGACAATTTTCTGATATTTTCCAGAATATCAGTAACCAGACAGTTTCTGGTCTCATTGACTTCCATAGTATATTTTTTTCCTACTATGGAAGTCAATGAGACCAAAAACTGTCTGGTTATTGATACTGTCTAGGAAGATAAACTGTAGAACTATCAAGATAATCGGGACATAGCTAGGATTGTCCAAAATCTGCCCGATTATCTTTTGGTGTGTATCCAGCATAACAGGTCTTTGAGAGTCAGAATTCTTGCTGATAGACAGGTGTTTACATATACATTTATGCAGACACTTTTATCCAAAGCGACTTACATCTGAGAACTAAATCAAACAAGTCATCGTGAAGAGCTAAAAACAACACAAGAAGTGCTCAAAATACAAAGTTCAAACATTGCTCAGAGTAGCATAAACCAAAGTAAGGACTTTTTTTTTTATGATAAGTGCTCATGGAAGAGACAAGTTTTCAATTGACTTTTGAATGCTGTCAGGGATTGAGGGTGGGCAGATCATTCCACCAGCATGGTACCGTGAATGAGAATGTTCTGGAGAGTGATTTTGTGGCTCTTTGTGATGGTACTACGAGCTGTCGCTTATTGACTGATCGTAGGCTTCTTGTAGGGATGTAGACTTGTGGTAATGAGTGGAAGTAGGAGGGAGCTGAGCCGGTGGTCGATCTGTAAGCAAGAGTCAACACCTTGAACTTGATGCGAGCAGTGAGTGGATATAGAGGAGTGGATAGAGGATCTTTCGTTGAAGACAAGACGAGCTGCAGCATTCTGGATCATTTGTAGAGGCTTAGTTCCACATGATGGAAGTCCAGCCAGAAGATCATTGCAGTAATCAAGCCTAGAAATAACCAGGGCCTGGAGGAGAAGCTGTGTCTCCTGCTCAGTTAGGAAAGGCCTGATCTTCCTGATGTTGTGCATAGCAAACCTTCATGATCGAGCTGTCTTTGTAATGTGGTCTGTGAAGGTCAGCTGGTCATCAAAGATTACTCCAAGACTTCTGACTGACCTTGATGTGTTGATTGAGGAAGAATGTAGCTGGATAGTGAAGTCGTGCTGTAGAGACGGATTGGCAGGGAGGACGAGAAGCTCAGTCTTAGCCAGGTTGAGCTGCAGGTGATGTTCCTTCATCCATGGGGAGATGTCCGCCAGACAACTTGAGATCCGTACAGCTAGTGTGGGATCATCTGGTAGAAAAGGTGTTCTTTTCTACTTATTTAGTGTTATACTTATTTTCCTCACTGTATATATATGTATGCATGCATGGGTGTATATATAATAGAGTAATAATTAAAACGGTACTAAGAAAGAAGGGGAAAGATTGGCAGTGGGAAAAAAATTATTGTGCGCTTCTTATTAATATATCAGGGGAGCAGAAAGTTTTTTTTATATATTGAATTAACTTTATTTTTATATTTTCATTTAAAAAAGTTTTATTAATATTGTTGAGCTTTTTTTCCATGTATTATTATTGTTGTCTATTAACAGTATCAGTATGATTTAGGTTTAGTCATTTTTGTGCTTCAATCTCCATGTATTTATTTCAAGACAACATTTTTTAAAAATATATTTTTTATATACTGTATATATCTAATATTTATATTTTATTTGAGCTTTATTAGTTTTAGTTCACAATAAAAACACCGATTGTGATTGACATTTAAATCACAGTTAAATCTTTTTGTAGATATCATGAGCTGACCTTTTCCAATTGCTTCCTTATATTGTACTATTTTGCATTAGACCTATAATAAATGCTGATTATATTCAGCATTTATTATACGTCCAGGTTGTAGCTCTAAAATTGTGATGCGTTCTTTGTAAAATGTTGGGTTTTAGGTTAACTTGTTAAATTAGTACTCAGGAAACGACGGTCAATCAAAATAAAGGTCAATGAGAAAATAAAAATCTTGACCTCTCCTCTCTTTTTTTCTGTGCATCAGGGTTCGTAAGCAGTGATCAAGTACTCTTCTCTGACACGTCTCCTGTCTCAACTCTGCCTTCCTCAACTTTAAACTCCACTCTCGTGACTTCTAGAAACGATGACGCCATCTGGTATGAAGCCAAACTGGCCAAAGAGCCCCAGTGGTCCTACACACACAAGGACTTTGTTGCCTCTGTTACCCTGAATTCTTCTGAGGAGGACCATGTTAAGAGACCGCATGAGTCCAACACAAGCACAGTGGAACTCCTAGAGGAGGTAATGGAAGAGAACGAAGAAGAGAAACATGGGGAGGTGGAAATTTTGATGGATATCAGTCAGAGCGTTGTGGGATCTGAAAGGCCAGATTTAGACTCCATGGAGCAGTTTGAGGTTGAGTCCTTGAGCTGGTCTGGAGAGAGGAAAATGCAGGATATGAATAAAGGCCTGAGTAACTGGCCAAATAAAGTTCAGAGAGTAGAAGTTTCCGTGGGTGATAGCGGGCAGGGTCATGAGGTGTTGCTGCCATCTTTTATATCAGAGGAAACGAATAAGGAGGAGGAAAATTATTCTGAAAATAAGACGGAAGGTTTGGATTTCCTTTTAATTCCGTCGTTTGAAGAGACGTCAGAGTTTCAGGTTGGATCTGATGAGCTGGTGGAGCAGGGTCTTGTGACAAAACTTAAGCAAGACTCAGATGACTATTTTGATTAAATGCATGTATTTTTTTTTTTGTTTGTTTTGATGAATAAACCAAAGAACACCATAAAGCACAATAATCAAAACTAGTATTTCATGAAAGTTTTGTTTTTTACTGATAAGCTGTGAATTGAGGAATGTTAAATTACTTTTGTTAAATGGTTTCCTGGTTTCTCTTATAATGCCCTTTCATTCATTACAAAAAAACAACAACAAAAAAACATTTCGATGTTTGAATCCAAACATCCTGTTAATTGTGATCTTTATGAAGTATGAAACTAATGTCATTATGAGTCTTGCGCAGGTTTGGTCTTGCTGTCTGTTTTGCAAGGCTTCAGGGGTTAGTCAAGCTAAATATTTTCATTCTGATGGAACAACATTTTTCACATATTGAATTCAACCGTTGTGAATATAAAAGACATATTGTGTTTCCTGCAGTCACACTAGCCTTTTCATGTGTCGTAATCTCTATAGGAAAGAACTGGTGTGTGTATAGCCATTGTTCCTGGAACAAATCCTTCTGATTATGTGGTTTTCATTTAAAACTAGATGTAATTTTAGAAAAGAAAACGTCCTTAGCTTGTCAAGTACTTTCGTAGAGAAAAGTCTTTCCTTTCGTGCCACAGAAGCTCAATAGGCAAAGTTTCAGAAGTCAAAATAAGACTTATGAACTGAGCTGAGATGTCTGCAGGAAATCTGACCATCACGTTTTACATTTACATTTATTCATTTAGCTGATACATTTATCCAAAGCGTCTTACAGTTGCTATATATGTCAGAGGTCACATGCCTCTGGAGCAACTAGGGGTTAAGTGTCTTGCTCAGGGACACATTGGTGTCTCACAGTGGATTTGAGACCGGGTATCTCACACCAAAGGCATGTGTCTTATCCACTGCGCCATCACCACGCCAATGGTTTTAACCAATGATCTCATTTTGAGGTGCTCTCCTTCCTTTTTCTCTTTCACCAGTTACTTCATTAATTCACTAGCCTTCTTTCTTGTTAAGGGTGGTTTATTCAGTGTTTTTACCTCATTTTTATCAAGAGTACATGTTGCAAGCTTTGTGAACAAAATGAGTAAATATCAGTGCAGACGTCAACAGCAAGCAACTTCAGCTAAAATCCCATTCTTTCCCATGTGACTTCTCTCACAGTCATGTAGGCCATGAGGTTTTCACAACACATCTGGCTTCTATAGTATTCAAACTATTTCTACAATTGATTTCTATAGGTTAAATAAAATATTTATTAGTACAGTCATGATTTGTGAAACAATTTTAAACACTGATGGTATGGAAATGTACATTTTATTTTATTTTTTTTACACAAGAAAAGTGTTTTCTTAGGAGCACCTAGATTGTGTGAGAACAATATAATCAATACAATGACATAGTTAACATAGTTAACAGTAAAATAAATAAATGAAAACATCCTAACTCACAATCTAAAAACACATACATTTGTGTAAAGCATGGGTTCAATAAATAGTGCACAAACTTAACATCCACACATTGTGAATAACAGTAATACAAAAAAACCCTGCAATTCTAACATTTTGTGTCAGTTTAGCACCCAAGAAGATCTGGCCATTTTGTTTGGGAGTGAATTATCTGTAATACAGATCACTATGGACTGAAATGTTACATAGAAAATTGATTATTATTGACAAGACATTGAGTGTTTGTTAAAAGCTGCCAGGCTTATGAAATAACATACAATGTAAAAATAAATATAATGCTATTGTCTGCAAATCACAGAAAGTCTTTAAGTTTCAAATATGATTACTGCTAAATGAAATGGTTTTGTAAGTAACAGAACCCATTATGGACTTTTTCATTCAGTTTGAGTTTCAGACTCAGAAGGAAGCAGTATGTATTACAGATGGTTTGTTGGATGAAAATAAGACCATTAAACATATCAAATTTGGAAATATCCAATGGTGATCTCTCATTATGTCTCTCGTTAGGTCAAACCACATTATAATGCATGCTTGCAAAGGAACTTGCTGAAATTTGAAACTTGTGTACATCATTAGGTAAGCCATTTTGTTTGGTTTGTTTCGTTCTTCTTCTTCTAATGAAAAACACAACCAATAAACACAAAATAATCACAATCAGCAGCAGACTAACAGAGATCAATATGTGCCATCTGTGTGTTGCCTGTCCTTCTCTCATTGTCTTTTCTGTAGAAAGAAATTAAATTAAACATAAATAGTTTTAGTCTCTTAAATGTTATTGATTATTATGCTTGTGTTTGACTGTGCTCACCTGAGTACAGCAGGATCTCTCTCCTGATGTCTTGTCCCAGAGGTTTGTTGTGCAGTATAAATGTCAGAGAGGAGTTTCTGATTTCAGTGACATTTATCCAACTAGAAACACTGTAAAGTCCTGTTTGTGTGTCCTTCATGAGGTGTGTTTGTGTTTGGTTAGTGATG
Source organism: Pimephales promelas (assembly GCF_016745375.1). The sequence goes on from NW_024121766.1 coordinate 3,777,482, forward strand.
TCTGAGTTTTCCATCAGCCACTGCAGTTTAGGAGACGGGTAACCCCCATCTGATGTCACTAGAAGGTTGACCCCATCAGTTAACATGGAGAACTGCAGACGAGGTTCAGAGAAGAACGCTGATAAACAACAGAACACACACATTAAAATCACAAGACAGTTACAATCACATTGTGAGACCTTGAAATTGATTCACATGATTTTCTATGAACATCAGTCCATGTTGTTGTTACCTGCAATATTCACTCTAAAACTCTTCTTCTGGCTGCCAGTGTTTGTGCTGATGGAACAGGTGTAAACACCAGCGTCCTGCAGAGTGACTCTGTCCAGTTTGAGTGATGCGTTTCCTGTTGCCATCTCCTGGATGAACAGGCTGGTGCGTTTACTATAGTGAGGATTCTGACGGTCCAGCTGGTCCCGACTGTAGTAGAAGCTGTGAACAACGTCCAGCTCACGCTGCCAGGTAATAACAGTGCTACTGAGATCCCACGAGTCCACAGGGAAGGTGCAGGGAAGGATCAGCGCCTCTCCGTAAAACCCAGTGACAGGACCTCTGGGCACAGTAATCTCAAACTCAGCTAGAGAGTGAAGGAGAGAAAATATATCAGCATTTGAGTTTCACAATCAATCATTAGCCTACTTGCAGTATGATTTTGTTGGCAAGATATTTCACAACATTTCCTCTACTAAAAATGTTAAATATTAAAGATATTCTCTGACATTTTAAAATTGTATATTACATCACAATTTATTACAGTTTTGTTATGCCTTTAAGTTGTGAGGAACAGTGGACTGATCAACCTGTTGAAGCTGTAATGCTTTTCTTGAGAAACCAAAGAAATGGGCGAGAGATTATTTTGAAGAAACCACATCTTCTAGATTTCTAGATAAAAGTTTTTCTTTTAAACATAAGTAATAATAAGCCCCAACACAACCTACACTTTACAAAACAGCCGGAACAAGGAATAGTCCGCGTTATTGAATATCTTGCGTTTAGTTTGATTGATCAGTCTAGTAGCCTATAGGATATATATATTCTCTAAGGATTCAAATAAATGAAAGAATTTAAAGTGCCATTAAAAATCAGCATAAAATGTGTTCATGTTTTCCTTCTTAAATCCCATTTTTATTATCATATTCTGTTCCTTCATTTTAATTTCCAGTAACTGGAAAGTTGCTAAAACTATTCCACCATTTTCAGTCATTTAAAATAGGCTACGAATAGTGATGGCCGTGATTGGGCCGGTTTTGATTAAAAATTCGGATAACGTTAGTAGTTTTTTGATTGGCTTCATAAAGATCCCTTTCATGATAGTTAAAAAATTAAATAGGCTACTCACTGAAACAGGAGGCTTCAATAAGAAGGAAAGACAGGCAGACCACTTTCAGGTACATTCCAGATCCGCGGTCGTCGGTAACAGGTAGCCTAAATCCTCTAAGTCCCCGAATCACACTAGATGATCTTCGACTGTCCTCTGTAGTTTGTCAGATCAACAGCAGAGATCCGATCCCGATGACCGCTGATGTACTTTGAGATGTCAGCCCACATTGCAACTAGGTAAGGATTTTGTATTGTATTCGCTAAACCAGGCACCGCCCATTACGCAAGTCACGGTTGTGAATCAAAGGTTTCGTGCATAGCTTAAACACACACACAAAAAAAAGGTTTCGTGTGACTTGACAGAAAAATAAAGGTTGATTTTATTTCGGAAGGCATCCTAACGTGTTTCTGAGCAGAATTATACAGCTTTTAATTATTATTATTTATTTATATCTATAAAATTTATTAATTTGGAAATGTCTTTTTGTGTTTGTATAGGCTACACTCTAAAAAAAAACGTTGGTTATTTATAAAATGTATTCATTTATTATAGATCAGTGGTGATTTACCCTTTTTGAACTTTTTGATGTGATCACCCCTCATCACTCTTTTTGAGCTCACATGAGAAGTGGCATGAGAAGAAGTAGCCTAGCATTTTCAGGAAGAAAAGTAACAGTGCTGACCTCAAACCCACGTGTTAAAACAGTTAGTTATAGCGATAGTTGTAACAGTCTATAAAAAATGTTACAAAAAATGTAATTATTATTATTTAGCAAATTTGTTCCATCTATCCCCAGCTATTGCAACTCACCGGGGTAGGATAAGATAGAACAAACCTAGCCTACTCTTTGTGTTTGACATTAACTCACATAATCTGGCAGTGTACGTCCAAGTGCGTTATATTTGTAGCAAACAAATGTGACCATGTATCAAATTTTGAGAGAGCACAAACAACCACAAATGCTCAAAGGAAAGGTAGCCTGTAGCCACCCTGTTTCAAATGTGTGCGCCGAAACTTTGACAACAGTCATGTGTTAAAAAGTCAAATATACTAGCCTACAAAATGCGCATAACAACCCTACAAAACAACAACAGCGCTTACCTGATTTTATTCTAGTTACTCTTCTGTTATTTTTGTAACTTACTGTTAAATAAAAACATTTAAATCGCTTAAGGACAAAAGGGATAGTCCACAGCAACCTGAATGGTTGGAATGTTGTATAGATACCGGTATTTGCGTAAAGACGTCACGGAAACATTACGTCGATACACTTCTCATGGAAACTAATCGGTGCCAAGTGTCACCTTGTTGCCATGTTACAATGATTAAATTAATAACAATGTATATTTTATATACTGGTTGCTATAGAAAAATTGTAAAGACTCACCATAACTGCTTAATTACATTAAACTATTTGAACTTATTAAAAACATTTCAGAATTGCTGAGATGCCTGACAAAGTTGGCAGCCACATTTTAACCTATTATGGGACTAAATCACAGTTAGAAAAAAAATGAATCACTTAATCAAATAATTAATCAATCAAAAGTAATCTGACCTATCTAAATATTAAAAAGAAAGCTTTATTAACATGCATTTAATCTTTTGCAACTTCATTTGGAACTCACATATGAAAATGTAGAAAAACTGACAAATGCAAATGCAACTTCACTGCCTGGAAAATAGTGCAACCATATCTTAGTGTTTCAAAAGGCATTAAAAACTATTTAGCATTGTTTCTTTCTTGGAATTCCAAATTAATTATTGTAGCACAAGTGAAAATCAACCAGACTGTTATTTTTCAGTGTATATCCCACACTTTCCAAACGTAACTTGATTTTGACCTGTTTATTAATAATTTCTGGAGCATCCCTTCTTGTCGGTGCAGAGGCCATTATACACACACACTGCCTCCTTGATCTTCAACTTCTTCATTTCACAACCTTATTTTCTGATGGGACTGCCATTACTATCATTAATACTTCCTGAAGGTATAGGTTTTTCTTTCTGTCTTCTATAAAACTTACTAACACAACTTACTCAACAGGCAAAAAGGCTATTATGCATGCCAGTACTGAACAATAGTGGCAGCTTCACAATAAATATGTATCCCCTAAAAGGACTTTGTCATTTATGCATAACGTACAGATTATTTTTTATTTTTGGTCTTTGAGTTATTGATTTTTACAAAATTTGCATTAATTACCAAAAACTTTAGAAAACATTTGGATGTTTATTTTATTTATATGTATTTTGTGGTCTAAAAGGAACAACTAAACATATTGCTCAAATATTAAAGGATCGAAATAAGTAAACAATATGTAGGATAAATTATATGAAATAGCAAATTTAATTCTTTTCTATTTTCCAAGACTGTATTTTGTGCATTAAAACTAAAATATTGCAACCCCATTTCCAGAAAAGTTAAGACATTTTTGTCAAATGCAAAAAAAAAAAAAAAAAATCCACAATCTGTGATTTATTCATTCTCTTGAACATGTTTTTTAACTGAAAAAAGTAAAAAGAAATGCAAAATAAATGAAAAATTATAGAATATCCAACTGAATTGCCGAGATTTGTCAAACAGTTCAAAAATCTAAATTTTCAATGCAAGACTGCAAAGAATTTATGTCTTTCATCAATTATCAAACATAACATTGTGAAAGATTCAGGGAACCCAGAGAAATCTCAGTAAAGAGGAGGAGGGCAGGAATGTGACTCAACTCTGTTAAATGTGCGTGACCTTTGAGCCCTTTTATTATGGCATTGTATGAGAAACCATAGTGTTAAATAAAGCCACATGTGCTTTGGAAAACCGTTTTACTTAACACAGTCTGACGCTGCATTAAAGCTGCTGTAGGTAACTTGTAAAAAAAAAATATTACATAGACTATTTGTTAAAACTGTCATTATGTTCTGACAGTAGAATATAAGAAAGAATCTGTGAAAAAAAAAATCAAGGTCCTCTGGCTCCTCCGAGTGGTCCTATTGCTATAGGGATGTTCTCCAGCGTCATATATGACGTCACGAAATGGGCGTGGCCGCGAACTGGTTGGCAGAAAGAACAAAAACATACGCTGGAGTCTATGTGTTCTGTCAGCAAAATGATAATTCTTTGTATGAAAAAGCTAAAAGGAGATATAAGGTAAAGCTTTTATATAACCAGGGTTCATGTTCTATACCTGATCCACATCCCCTGAGTGAGAATTGGAGCAAAAGCCCTAACACATGGCCACATTTGACATTCGGCGACAACTAGGCTACCTGTATCTCATCGACACGCCATCTATGCTTATCAGAGAGCACATAACCAGATAACCAGAGCACATGTAACCACGTCGTGACGTCACGGGCGAAGATCCCTGATTTGCAGAAATACACCGCTCCCGGTCAGAACTAATCAGAGCCAGGAGGAATATCTTAGCAGTGTCAACCACGCTCATGTAGGCGCTGATCACACCCCTCTCAAGCACAGCGCAAAAACCTTTTGGCCACTCAGCCCAGAGGAATTCTGAGGAACATGTACACTGCCCTACAAAGCAAAAAGGCAGTAACTTCAGTTTTGGTAAAGCATTATTTATTACAATTTTCATGACATTCAAGGCATCCTTTGCTATGTGACAAAACATCTTATCTTAAATGCGTGTCGTTTTAGAGAAAAATGGTAGTCGTTTGTACAGTAACTGCAAAAAGCCCTAGCAAAAGTCATTTTTCTCAGTTCTGCACTCTGCGTAGTTACTGCCTTTTTGCTTTTCACCCAAAAATGATAATTCTGTCAGTAATTACTGACTTTCTTTCGTCTTCAGAACACAAATTAATATATTTTGATTAGATCTATAGAGCTGTCTCCTTCCTCCATAGGCTTTCTATGTAATTGAAACTTGCTGTCCCAGAAAGTAAATAAAAACATTGGTAAAATACTCCAAGTGACTACAGTGGCTCAACCATAAGATTATCAAGCGACGAGAATACTTTTTGTGCGCGCACAGAACCCCCAAAATAACGACTTTATTGAACTATTCGTTTTCTTATATGGGCCTCAGAGTGAGTTCACGTAACAGTGCAGCGCTACATCACTATTATTGGCCAGCATCACACTCATGAACTCGTGAACCTATGTTGAAAACATGAGGAAAACACAATTTTCAATTTTGGGTGAACGAACCCTTTAAACGAAATGTTGCCTGATAGATACTATTCCATTCAGGGGCCATATTTCCAGGGGCATTTTTACATTTTAAGGGATTTTTTTTTTTTCAATTATTGTGAAATGTATTGTGTCTTTTATGTCAAATTGATCATTCAACAAATTCAATCAAACAGAACACTAAAATCTACCAATAATATTTTATCAACATCAACAAAAGCTATCTATGCACTGGAAAAGGTGGCAAAGAAGTTGCATCTGGCATGGCATGTTTATTCCGCTATATAATTCTCAACACTGCAAAAAACTTTGTAAAAATAAATCTTTGATGCGAGCAGATCTGAATGTGATGCTGCAGTTGAAACTTTTCTTTCAATTCACTTTAATAACAGTTATAATAGATTAGTTTCATTGTGCAAAGATATATTTTAAATAATCCTTATCCTGAATATGGGAGGCATTTTGGCCTCATGGCCTGTTAATTTTCAACCCTGGTGCACAGGACGAGAAATACAATATCCAAAGTGGAAATGTGCAAAAATGTATTACTGTGGGTAGAAGACATAATTTACCAAAAAAAATTAAATAATACATTATACACATTTTACAGTATATACACACACATAAACATCAAATGAAGGTGTTGTTTTGGTTTTTCCCTTACTCTGACCAAAAATACAGCCAATACTTTCAACACATTCTCCATTTCTCTCTCAAATAGCTATAAGGAGCATCCATTTGTTTCAGATAGTCCCATTTATGAAAAGACATTTAATTGGGTTTGTTCTCTTTTTTCTTGTAATAAACACAAAGTAGGCTACAGACCCATCATGATCAGGAGAAGCAGCAGCAGCAGCAGCACCAGAATAACAGGGATCAATGCGAAGCATCTGATTCTGGATACTGACTCTCCTTGCCTCTCACTTTTATCTGTATAAAGAAATAAAAAGTTTAGTTAAATAGCTTCAGGAAAACATCCTCTATAAACAAGTAGCATGTCTGATTAGAAAAACTAACCTGTATATGTTATCAGTTATTACCTATAGTTAATCAGTAATTACAGGTGTAGTGACATTTCACAAATAAGCATTAAAGCCCACACCTAGTAATGAACCATCTTACGAAAGAGCCAAGCAGAAAAGGACCGAGTCACCAAGGCTACCATCAGATAAGACTGTTTAACTGCTGTAAAAAATGTGGTCACGTGAAAAAGCAAAGCCCATAGGAAAGACGCATAAAGCCTGAACAACAGACTTTTCTACACTAATTTATATAAATTCAGTTCAATAAATGAACATGTAACTATTATTACTGTTTTGTCTATAGTCTTGTGTGTTGTATTTTGTTCTAACTTCTATGCATGTCTTATAATAGAATTAGATAATTTACCCTGTTCCTAGCCTAGAAATCTAGACGCACCCTAGCGGCAGCAAAAATTATTTTGCAGCAAAGCGTGGTCTAGCAACTCTCCATAGACGTTTTAGCTGGAAAACCCCAACTCTGGTAGAGCCAATCACATCGTGTATAGAGTAGGTGGGCGGGCTTAACATAATGACGAAAGAGTTGCGCCGGTCAGAGCAAGCTCAGCTCGGACATATTCGGTTTGAAGTCGTTCATCCTCGGATGCGGCCGGCGCCGCCCGCGCTGTTACAAAAGAGCTGTGGCGAAACGATCAACTTGTCATTTTTTGCCGTGCTGTTGCGTCGAGTATAAAGGCTTTAATCCGTGTCAGCGCGCGCTCTGATCGGTGCACGGACATCTCCCCAATCATCTCCAGCACTCCAAAGAACCACTAATCCGCCTCCGTTTCCCTCGTAAGTTGATATTAGTATTTAAACATTCTCTATGATATTTTTTTTTTATGACACGCTGTCTCTTTCTCTCTCATACTCACACACACACACACACACACACATACTGTCTCTTTCTCTCTCACACATATGTAGCCTAGTTATAAACTCTTTAGACTTTTAATGATTAGTGTTTTATTTTTAAAGTTTGTGGGTCGTGCAAAAAAACAAAAAAAAAATCCCTTATTTTGGGGATGGATTCCGGGAAATCTCCCTTATTTTCAATGTTCAATGTTGACAGCTGGACTGGATACTGTAAAAGTTTAATATATCAACTTGCTCCGCTAACTACGTCACCTTCTTCGTTGCTATGATTGGTTTTAGCGCTATCCAATTGCGTGCAGAGAGAATTTGAAAGACAACCGTTTATCCCGCCCCTCGGATTGAGCCCTGTCAATGAAGAGTTTCCAGACCTAACATCTTGATGTAGGTCTGGCATGCCAGGCTACCCTGTTCCTACTAGTCGAATAATGTCGACATGTACAATCATGTATACGAATTCATTATGAGATCATTCTTTTATAGTGTTTTGCCTATGTGTTAAATCTTGAACGCATGTGTTAGCAATACTCGATTAATCAAGATGGCATTCTTGGTATCTACAAATTTGACGTCTCTGTGTCTTCTGGCTGCGGTTCACACAGGTAGCTCTCAATCTACAATGTGCTTACTCAGGAGAGAGAGACAGAGAGAGAGAGAGAGAGAGAGAGAGAGAGAGAGAGAGAGCTCTCAACCATAATAGAGTCAAACTTAATTTTCTTCATTCAACGAAGAAGAAATCATTTGCAACTTCAACAACGGAAACATTAAAACCTTCAGAAACTCTACGAAACGGCCTCAGCTGCAATGGCAATGCAAGTATCGTGTTCAGAAATCTGAGCCAATCCTGTCATATATGGTTAAATTATTCTTTTCCATAACTTAATTCCCTGCTCCTTTTTCCGGTTAATTCACTTTCACTTTAACATTTCCCATGTACGCGTGTTTGGGTGTTTGTGTAGTTTGCTCCCTTGTTCTGATTCTGACTGCAGATTTATTTCACTTAAACATTTACTGATCTATCTTGATACATGCTCTAAGAACTGTACATGCTGAGAAAGAATTAATTTTCGGTGGCCGTGAATAATACCCTTTCTTAGAATTCAAAAATAATCAGTACTGGACAAACTGATTAATTGATTGTAATGTTAATTTAGCTGCATCAAGTTTATCCGATTAACTCATCCAAATATTCATTGAGCTTAAAAGAGCTGGTGTGTGAAACTGATCATTTGTTTTAGACACTTAAAAGTTATTAATGATTATGCAACATTTTAAATATAAGTTGTGTTTTGAAAGACCTGAGTACAGCAGGATCTCTCTCCTGATCTCTTGTCCCAGGGGTTTGTTATGTAGTATGAAAGTCAGAAAGGTTTTGGTGATTTCAGTGAGATTTATCCAACTAGACACACTGTAAAGTCCTGTTTGTGTGTCCATCATGAAGTGTTTTTGTGTCTGGTTAGTGATGTCTGAGTTTTCCATCAGCCACTGCAGTTTAGGAGAAGGGTAACCCCCATCTGATGTCACTAGAAGGTTGACGCCATCAGTTAACATGGAGAACTGCAGACGAGGTTCAGAGAAGAACGCTGATAAACAACAGAACACACACATTAAAATCACAAGACAGTTACAATCACATTGTGAGACCTTGAAATTGATTCACATGATTTTCTATGAACATCAGTCCATGTTGTTGTTACCTGCAATATTCACTCTAAAACTCTTCTTCTGGCTGCCAGTGTTTGTGCTGATGGAACAGGTGTAAACACCAGCGTCCTGCAGAGTGACTCTGTCCAGTTTGAGTGATGCGTTTCCTGTTGCCATCTCCTGGATGAACAGGCTGGTGCGTTTACTATAGTGAGGATTCTGACGGTCCAGCTGGTCCCGACTGTAGTAGAAGCTGTGAACAACGTCCAGCTCACGCTGCCAGATAATAACAGTGCTACTGAGATCCCACGAGTCCACAGGGAAGGTGCAGGGGAGGATCAGCGCCTCTCCGTAAAACCCAGTGACAGGACCTCTGGGCACAGTAATCTCAAACTCAGCTAGAGAGTGAAGGAGAGAAAATATATCAGCATTCACAACCAATCATGTAGTATGATTTTGTCTTGTCAAAAAGATTTACAGAAAGCTGCATTTAGAATAGACATCACTGCAAGAGGGAGGGGAAGTTATTTTTGATTAAAGACTGTAAAGGCCCATGAATTAAATATAATGTGCACAGATAAATAATTTATAATAAATACGGCAATATTCCATACAAAGGGGGTCAATTTTAATTTCATGTTGACTTTAACAACTGCACATACAGTGCAAATGCAATAATGTAATTTATGCACACTGTATATACGCCTATGAGAAGTATGGAAGTACACCAAAAAACAAACTAAAAGGAATCTCTAACCTGGAACCTGTTGAGCCACTTTACAACTTTTTATGTTATTTTAAGACATGTTCTCTTACAAGAGGTTCTCTCGTATTGCGCAAGTTGGTCATATTGTCGTATTGCGCAACATGGTGGTCCTGTAAAAACGGAAGGAAACACCTCAGCTCTACGCGTCTGAATGGTCTGTGTTCTCCAAATGGTGCACCGACAGACGACAGAACCCACAGACGTGGGGTTTCGCAGGTCTCTCAGAAAAAAAGGTACGAAAGCTGTCACTGGGGCGGTACCTTTTCAAAAGGTACACTTTTGTACCTAAAGGGTGCATATTGGTACCTTCATGGTACATATTTGTACGATTATGGTACCAATATGCACCCTTTAGGTACAAAAGTGTACCTTTTTGAAAAGGTACCGCCCCAGTGACAGCTTTTGTACCTTTTTTTCTGAAAGTACAAGGGCAGGTCCCCCTCCACACTCAAAGTGTACGTGATGGCCATCGCAGTGTTCGCAAAGTCGACGCGCAGCCAGTCAATGGGAAGAAACGAGCTGGTCATCCGTTTCCTTAGAGGAGCTAGAAGGATGAATCCTCTGCTGATCTGGGATCTTTCATTGGTCTTAAAGGCCCTGAAAACATTTCCCTTTGAACCGTTATATTCTGTGGATCTGAAATACCTCTCGCTCAAAACCGTTTTTCTGACAGGACTATCATCAGTCAAACGTGTGGGGGATTTACAGGCGCTCCCTGTCAGCGCTGCATGCCTCGAGTTTGGGCCAAATGACTCTAAAGTCATCCTCAAACCTCGGCATGGCTATGTCCCGAAGGTGATTGGCACTCCCTTCAGAGCACAGGTCATTTCGCTATCAGCTCTGCCAGCATCTGATAGCGAAAGCGATACTAACCTCCTCTGCCCTATTAGAGCACTGAAGGTTTACATTACGCGCTCCATCCCTTTTAGGCAATCGGAGCAGCTTTTTGTTTCATTTGGTGGGCGCACCAAGGGTCTCGCCGCCTCGAAGCAGAGCCTGTCCAGCTGGATAGTGGACGCTATTGCTGCTGCTGCAAAAGATCTGCAGTGGCTGGATCAGGGCTCATTCCACTAGAGGCATGGCCTCATCGTGGGCATGGTCCAGTGGAATTTCTATTCATGACATTTGTAAGGCGGCAGGCTGGGCCTCTCGGCCTACATTTGTGAGGTTTTATAACCTGGAAGTTCCCACCTTGGAGGCTAAACTTTTGTCAGTCTAATAGTGTGTATGATCTGCCCACATCTGCCCAGTGTGTATGATCTGCCCACTTTTTTGCGCGTAGGATACTATCACGTGACTCAGCTCTTCTGATTAAGCCGCACTAATGGCCGTTATGTCAGACTGGCTACCACTCTCTGAAAAAAAAGGTATAAAAGCTGTCACTGGAGCTGTACCTTTTCAAAAGGTACACTTTTGTACCCAAAGGCTGCATATTGGTACCTTATTTGTACCTAAAAATGTACATATTAGCACCTAAAATGGACATATTTGCTCCTAAAATGTACATATTAACACCTAAAATGTACTTATTAGCACCTAAAATGTACATATTAACATCTAAAATGTACATATTAACACTTAAAATCTACACATTAGCACCTGAAATGTACATATTAACAACTAAAATGTACATATTAGCACCTAAAATGTACATAATAGTACCTAAAATGTACATATTAGCACCTAAAATGTACTTATTAGCACCTAAAATGTACATATTAGCACCTAAAATGTACATATTAGCAGCTAAAATGGACAAAAGTTTACCTTTTGAAAAGGTACAGCCCCAGTGAAAGCTTTCGTACCTTTTTTTCTGAGAGTATGTTGCTCTGCATTTCCCATGGGGTGCTTATACATGTGTCAGCCCACTATGCTGGCCCCTATTTTTCCACTTATCTTGTTCCCAGACTCGGGGACTCATGGAGTGGATTATTGGCATGCAAGGCGTTGACAAAGGGTTCCCGTAGCATGAGCTAGCTTAAGCAATACGAGAGAGAACCTCTCGTAACCTTCTCCTTCTCTCTAGAAGAGGGAATGAGTATTGCGTAACCTGCTGTTCAAGAGCGACCAAGAGCGACTTCCGCTTCTGTCGATGAAAACCAGAGAAACAGCCTCAGAGCCCTGCTTATATACGCTAAGCCACGCCCATACTGCCGGTATGTTTTTTTGTATTTGCATGCGTCTTCATCAGGTTGCAGCGCGGTGAGATCTCTCGGCCACCGTAGTTATCATCTTATAAGACAGCATAAAATTTTACATTTTCATTTAAAGTCCCTGTAAAGTCAAAATTAAGTATGTGTTCTGAGTTTGTCACACCACAGAAAAATGTGTAATTAGCCACCCAGCAAATTTGAATGATAAAAAAAAGTCGGG
>NW_024121766.1:3790124-3806579 GCF_016745375.1 Pimephales promelas
TGTGTGCAGTGTGTTATGCTTGTCAAATAATGTCAAACTTTTTGTTAAAGATTATAACATCTTTGACAAAAACAAAACAAAAACACTTTAACATTTCCTGTAGCTATTTTGCTTCTCTTCAAAGCCAGTCTTAACCAGCTTTCTCACAGATGGTAAAAATACCTAAGCGATTATTTCAACTGTAAACAGCTCAATAATGACTGAATAATATGGAATATCTTCATAAAGATCCCTTTCGTAATAGTTTCAATAATTTAGAAATACTTACTGAAACAGGAGGCTTCAAAAAGCAGGAAAGACTGGACCACTTTTAGGTTCATTCCCGATCCACGGCCGTCGGCAACAGGTAAATCCCCGAAACACACTAGATGATCTTAGACTGTCCTCTGTAGTTTGTCAGATCAACAGCAGAGATCCGATCCCGATGACCGCTGATGTACTTTGAGATGTCAGCCCACATTGCAACTAGGTAATGATTATGTATTCGCTAAACCAGGCGCCGCCCATTACGCAAGTCACGGTTGTGAATCAAAGGTTTCGTGCATAGCTTAAACACTAAAAAAAAAAAGGTTTGGTGTGACTTGACAGAAAAATAAAGGTTGGTTTTATTTCGGAAGGCATCCGAACGTGTTTCTTAGCATAATTAGACAGCTTTTAATTAGCTTATTATTTATTTATTTGTAGGCTATCTATAAAAATATATTCATTTGGAAATTTATTTTGTGTTTGTATGCTACAAAAAAAACTTTGGTTAGGCTATTTAGCTATTAATTTGGAAGTGTATTTAGAGGTGCTGACCTCAAACCCACAACAAAACAGTGGGTTATGGCGATAGTTATAACAGGTTATCAAAAATGTTTTAAAAAATGTATAAGATTGTGTGGATCTTATTTAGCAAATTACCTCTTGTTCCATCTATCCCCAGCTATTGCAACTCACCAAGGATGGAACAACTGTTTGTGTTTGACATTAACTCACATAATCTGGCAGTGTACGTCCAAGTGCGTTATATTTGTAGCAAACAAATGTGACCGAGTATCAAATTTCGAGAGAGCCCAAAAAAACAAATGCACAATTTGTAGCTATTTTCATTACCGGTGTTCTGCCAATTTCAAATGTGTGCGCTGAAACTTTGACAACAGTCCTGTGTTACAAAGTCAAATATACTAGCCTACAAAATGCGCATATAACAACCCTACAAAACAACAACAGCGCTTACCTGATTTTATTCTTGTTACTCTTCTGTTATTCTTGTAACTTACTGTTAAATAAAAACATTTAAATCGCTTAAGGACAAAAGGGATAGTCCACAGCAACCTGAATGGTTGGAATAGATACCGGTATTTGCGTAAAGACGTCACGGAAACATTACGTCGATACACTTCTCATGGAAACTAATCGGTGCCAAGTGTCACCTTGTTGCCATGTTACAATGATTAAATTAATAACAATGTACATTTTATATACTGGTTGTTATAGAAAAATTGTAAAGACTCACCATAACTGCTTAATTAGATTAAACTAGTTTTTCTGAACTTTTTAAAAAACATTTCAGAATTGCTGAGATGCCTGACAAAGTTGGCAGCCACATTTTAACCATGGGACTAAATCACAGTTAGAAAAAAAATGAATCACTTAATCAATTAATTAATCAAGCAAAAGTAATCTGACCTATCTAAATATTAAAAAGAAAGCTTTATTAACATGCATTTCATCTTTTGCAACTTCATTTGGAACTCACATATGAAAATGTAGAAAAACTGACAAATGCAAATGTGTCAGTCTTCACTGCCTGGAAAATAGAGCAACCATATCTTAGTGTTTCAAAAGGCATTAAAAACTATTTAGCATTGTTTCTTTCTTGGAATTCCAAATTAATTATTGTAGCACAAGTGAAAATCAACCAGACTGTTATTTTTCAGTGTATCCCACACTTTCCAAACGTAACTTGATTTTGACCTGTTTACTAATAATTTCTGGAGCATCCCTTCTTGTCTGTGCAGAGGCCATTATACACACACACTGCCTCCTTGATCTTCAACTTCTTCATTTCTTACTACAGAATTTCTTCCTGGAGAAGGTATAGGTTTTTCTTTCTGTCTTCTGTAAAACTTAACACAACTTACTCAACTTACTCAGCTTCACAGAAAATATGTATCCCCTAAAAGGACTTTGTCATTTATGCATAACGCACAGATTATTTTTTATTTTTGGTCTTTGAGTTATTGATTTTTACAAAATTTGCATTAATTACCAAAAACTTAGAAAAACATTTGGATGTTTATTTTATTTATGTATTTTGTGGTCTAAAAGGAACTCACAACTAAACATATTGCTCAAATATTAAAGGATCGAAATAAGTAAACAATATGTAGGATAAATTATATGAAATAGCAAATATAATACTTTTCTATTTTCCAAGACTGTATTTTGTGCATTAAAACTAAAATATTGCAACCCCATTTCCAGAAAAGTTAAGACATTTTTGTCAAATGCAAAAAAAAAAAAAAAAAAAAAAATCCACAATCTGTGATTTATTCATTCTCTTGAACATGTTTTTTAACTGAAAAAAGTAAAAAGAAATGCAAAATAAATGAAAAATTATAGAATTGATTGATGGATTGATTGATTGAAAATTTATTAATCCCCGTAGGGAAACTGGTTTGCCACCAACCGTACAACCATAAACACAGTACACAACTAACAGACAAATAAATAAATAAATATGCATTAAAAGAATGACAAAAACCTGATTATAAGACACAAGTAAAAGAAATATTTAATTTCACAGTGCAAAAATAATCAAACACTAACACTATTAAAGGCCTGGATGTCACTCAATAATCAACAGTGTTCATTAAAATATCTGACTGCTGCTGGGACAAAAGATCTTCTCATCCGCTCAATATCAAACTGAATATCCAACTGAATTGTCGAGATTTGTCAAACAGTTCAAAAATCTAAATTTTCAAAGAAAGACTGAAAAGAATTTATATCTTTCATCAATTATCAAACATAATATTGTGAAAGATTCAGGGAACCCAGAGAAATCTCAGTAAAGAGGAGGAGGGCAGGAATGTGACTCAACTCTGTTAAATGTGCGTGACCTTTGAGCCCTTTTATTATGGCATTGTATGAGAAACCAGTGTTAAATAAAAGCCACATGTGCTTTGAAAACCGTTTTACTTAACACAGTCTGACGCTGCATTAAAGCTGCTGTAGGTAACTTTTTGTAAAAAATTTTTTTTTACATATGCTATTTGTTAAAACTGTCATTATGTTCTGACAGTAGAATATAAGAAAGATAATCTGTGAAAAAAAAATCAAGGTCCTCTGGCTCCTCCCAGTGGTCCTATTGCTATTGCGATTTGCAGAAATACACCACTCCAGGTCAGAAACAATTAATAAGAGCCAGGAGGAATATCTTAACAGTGTCAACCACGCACATGTAGGCGCTGATCACACCCCTCTCAAGCACAGCGCAAAAACCTTTTGGCCACTCAGCCCAGAGGAATTCTGAGGAACATGTACAGTTCACCCAAAAATGATAATTCTGTCAGTAATTACTCACTTTCTTTCATCTTCAGAACACAAATTAATATATTTTTGATTAGATCTAAGAGCTGTCTCCTTCCTCGGCTTTCTATGTAATTGAAACTACCAACCCCAAAACCCCAAAATAACGACTTTATTGAACTATTCGTTTTCTTATATGGGCCTCAGAGTGAGTTCACGTAACAGTGCAGCGCTACATCACTATTATTGGCCAGCATCACACTCATGAACTCGTGAACCTATGTTGAAAACATGAGGAAAACACAATTTTCAATTTTGGGTGAACGAACCCTTTAAGTAGCCTACAATTTTGAAGGATCTGTACTTTACTCGAGTATCATTTTTGGGGAGTACTCATGACTTTACTCAAATATATTTGAGAGTGAAATATTGTACTCTTTACTCCAATACATTTCTATCCATAACCGTGAGTAAAAAGTAACTACTTCTAAAAAAAAAAAAAAAAAAAAAATGGAAATAAGAAAAATCTCGGAAACCCTCAAATTGTTGTTTCCCTCTCAAACGTGATTGGATTGTGAAGGATCCACTGATTGGGACAACCTATCAGCAATCACCTTCAGCTTTCCAGCAAAGTCAACTCCATGGTCAGATTTATATAAGAGACCAAACCATGGACGGACGAAACCAATGGATGAAGATGCAGCAGGTCCATCCCGGGAATGTGCTAGCCCGTGGCCCGCCCACCTCGCCAGACTATTTCAATTTTCTGAATTTTCTGAAATTTTCTTAAATGTTAAATAAAGCAACATGGTAAAAAGATGAATACGACTTGATTTTACTTTCAATTCCTTTTACATTCTCGAAGGTATTGACTTTAACATTTTTCATAACTCCATGTAGGACGTTTCTGTCTAAGCACTGTGGATGCAATATTTAGAAAATGTACTCTTGTACTCTTGATACTCTAGTGCTTTTATAAACAAGTACTTCAGTACTTTTACTCAAGTAGACATCTGACTGTAGTAGGCTACTTTTACTTGTACTTGAGTAAAATTTAGCAAGGGGTATCTGTACTTTTACTCAAGTAATAAAGCTGTGTACTCTCTCAGCCTCTGCAGAAAAATAGACATTACTCATTAGGCTGCTTCATTAAAAACGTCACATTTAGACGTTTTCTTCGGCGCGGATCAAGGCAAATGAATCCTTTTCACCTTGAAAATAATAAATGTTTTTTTAATAAATGTTCTGTCAAATTAATTCAAACTAACAATATGAACAAAACAAATACCGTAAAACTTCAAATAATAACCCGGGCTTTTATTTTCCTATATCGTCGAAATGCACCAGCTCTTATTTGAGACAGGCGTCTATGAGACAGCCTTTATAATTTAGTGTTGAGATGTTGTTCATTGAGACTAATCTCTAAAAATGTCCAAATGTTCCACGTGAAACTGCGGTCTTCCAAACTTTAACTATCGTGTCAATTGAGATTTGATTAATATGCGCGAGGGAGAGTGAGCAAAACAGTGCTCGCTCGTGTTGTTTGAAGACGTGAGTGCGCGCGAGCGCGGCCATGGCACAAGTCACTTTCTGCTGGTATACTGCCCCCATCTGGTATGGAATATGGAGTATGATTAGATTTTTTTTGGCAGATGGCACCTTTAAAAAACATGCCTCAGACAAACACATGGTGTGCATCTAGAGATAAAACAATGGCACTGATACATTTTAAGATATGCAAGTTGCTTTCAGTTAAAACAGCTCTGTTTACCAGATCACCACCACAGTCAAGTCAAGTCACCTTTATTTATACAGCGCTTTTTACAATACAGATTGTTTCAAAGCAGTTTTACAGTGATAACAGGAAAATAGGCTAATGCAACAAACTTTGTTTCTAGAAGAAAATAGTGTCCCAGTCCAGTTTAAGTAAGTTCAGTGATGGTTCACTTTTTGTTCCAAAAAGTTATTAATTTAGTTAATTTATTTATAGACGCTCTAGAGAAAACGGTGATGTCATCGCCCAGCTCAGTGTCAATCAATTTTTATTTATTTTAATTATTACAGGGACAATGCATATTCATAAACATTTCTGTCAATATGGCAGAATTAGCCTAAAATTAGCCTTTTTTATCTGCAGTCCCTAGACAGATGGTAAGAGTCACCCTAAAAAAGATGACATGCTACATAGCACTAAAAAATTAAAATACATTTAGTAAAATATCTATTATATTAGAATACATAATCGAAACACATCAAAACAACAAACATCAAGTAAAAACATGACACGCACAAGGAAAAAACAAGTCAACAGTGCACGTCAAGAGCAGGTTTAGTAATAGGTTAATGTTGACAGCTCTGATGATCAATAAGCCATTTCCTTAACTGAATCTTAAATGAACTATACGTATTTCAATCAATAATATTGTTGAATATGTCCAAAACTAAGCAAGCCAAAAGCCAAAGGAGACCTCACCAGATCATTACCGGATCACTTTTATGTGCTTAAAGGAGTAGTTCACTTTTGAAAAAAAAAAACTTTTGCTGATAATTTACTGACCCCCATGTCATCCAAGATGTCCATGTCTTTTCTTTCTTCAGTCGAAAAGAAATTTAAGTTTTTGATGAAAACATGAAAACAGGATTTTCTCCATATAATGGACTTCAATGGGAACCAAACGGTTCAAGGTCCAAAAGAGAGTTTCAGTGCAGCTTCAAAGGGCTTTAAACGATTCCAGACGATGAATAAAGGTCTTATCAAGCGAAACGATCGCTCATTTAATAAATAAATAACAAAGTTTAAGTTTTATAAGCTCAAACGCTCGCCTTGCTCTGTTCTGTGACGCACGTTTGTGACTCTCCTGTTCGAACTCATTCATCAAAATGAACGAATCTTTTTCCGAGTCATTTGGTTCATTCAACGAACGAAACGAACGAATTGACTCGGTTTTCATCAAAAACCTTAATTTCTTTTCGTCATCTTGGATGACGTGGGGGTGAGTAAATTATAAGCAAAAGTTTTTTGAAAAGTGAACTACTACTTTAAGTTATGCTCAGAATACATAAATGCAAAAGTACATGAAATGTTAATTGACTTGCATGACAACTGTCCTTCCCGGCTGTAAAGCAGTGTTGTGTTGTGTTGTGTGTGTTGTGTCTGCCATGACCTCAGGTGTCGAGGCACCCACTCCTGTCGGTGGTCGTCTGGGTGCAGGTGCGGGAGGTTCCCCGTTCTACCGCGAGCTGTGGTTCATCGTGCTGATGGCTGGAGTCGGGCTTGTGCTGTTGGCTCTCATTCTGGCTATAGTTTTACACAAGGCTTTGAACAAACCACCGTTCACCCGAGAGCGACCGCCGCTTGTCCCACTGCCACTGCATCGCCGCAGCCCGTTGACCAACTGCCCACCCAGCAACTCCTACATGGTGAGGCCAAAAAAAAAACCCTGACTTTTGGGGATGTGCCGATGTATCTATCGAAAAAACAAAAGCAATTACTTTCATCTATCACCAGTTGTTTAATAACCCCCTCAGACCTGAATTATGTTTCAAGTTTCTGAAAAATATAAAAATACATTTTCCCAGCTCATGAGGTTTCTATAAATGAAAACAAATGATTTTTTTTATATATATTGCTTTCATTGTGATTTTTTTGTCCATTCCAATGGACATCAGGCCAAAACAGGTGTACTTCCTAAAAATGTACCAACATAAAATAAATTAATAACCATAAAATTTGTTGGTCTATACTTTAAGCTTTTTCTCAAGGTCAAAAAAATTCCAGCAGTATACCATTTCAACTATAATTTTGAGGTTTTTGTTTTACAGATTGCACATTGTTTGTAACAAACTAAATGTATTCGAATCAATCAATCAGAGGGCTATTTCACAAAACCAAGATAGTGGATTAAGCCGGGATTTACCAGATATCCTGGCTGAATTAAGCCGGGACTCGGTTTCACGAAAGCAGTAGCACATAAGTTACCATGGCGTTTTATTCTGTGCAGCTAGCCTGCTCCAGACCAGGCTAACAGCCAGGCTTAGTCAATCCTCGTGCCTTATCTGTTCAGTCAGCGGTCACGCCGATCAGAATCCAATGTGTTTTGTCAGTTATTCCGTTTTGTCATCTATAAGTTCAGCGCAATTTTATCAGTCTGCATTAAAATACCTCAGATACATATTGGCATTCAGTCAAGTATAGCCTATTATTGTAACATTATGATGGTAGCCTACCATTATTAACTATAATAATAATTATCCATATGGGCATTGTTACTATTCAATTGTGTTTTTGAAGACAGATAGGTCTTAGTCTATTGTATGTGATGATGAGGGAATTAGAGAAATGGCTGATAAAGAAGCAAAAGTTTTGTCAATCAAGTCAGGCAATATAAGTAGCTCTAAACACATGTTTCGTCCTTTACAATGGCATGCCCATTTTTGGATGACATCTGATGAAGCACTTATATTGAGAAGGCCTTTCAGACGTGAAAGAGTGTTTCGGGACAGGTCCGACCCATTGGCTTTTCCCGACAATTACCTGCAAGAGCAATAGGGTAGAAGTGGAGGAAAATGCCCCCCTTAAGGAAAATGTGACATTACTGTAAAGCAAAACATAAATGTGACTAGAATTGCCATCCCAGTTTTGAGTGTCTTTGGCAGGACTTATTTACCAAATATTAAAATTGCTCAACCTTCATAATTAATTTGTTTTTTGACTGAAAATATTTTTGTACAAAGAGGGTGTTTTGCCCCAGCGGTGGGGTAAAACACCCCCCAAGGTGGGGTAAAATGCCCCCTTTCTTACCAACCAGTTTCCTTCATAGATCAACAGCAAAATGAACATAGTTTTTAATCTCTAAAAGTAAAAGACAAGTAATGCAACCTGTAAGACGTAATGAAACGACGTCTCTCATGACATTGAAACAACGTTGATTTTGCTCATCGAATTAACGTTGAACCAACGTCAGACGCGGCATTCTTCAAAGCTAAATGAAAATCGAAAATTGGTTCGCTTTCATAACGTTGAAACAACGCGTTGATTTCAAGTTGATTTTCCGTTAGTTTTGAAAGAATGACGCGTCTGACGTTGGTTCAACGTTAATTCGATGAGCAAAACGATGTCAGATCAACGTTGTTTCGATGTCATATTTCCACGTTGATTCAATGTCAGTTTGCTATCTGGGCTACATTTTGATGTTAAACCCACTACTGTTTTATGTCTGATCTCATGACATTTCACACTTTTTTCATACATATTTTACAATAATTCATACGAATTTGTACGAGTGCGGTCGTAATATTTAGATTCCTCATAAAATGCATACGAATCGCTGAGTTTTTACCTCAATTACATCAGAAGTAACTGTAAATAAATTACAGATAAATTAAGAGTAATCCCTTACTTTACATTTTCAAGGAAAAGTAATGAAATTACAGTAACTAATTACTTAGTAATTAGTTACACCCAACACTTGAAGTATGGCGCACGCAACT
This sequence comes from Pimephales promelas, assembly GCF_016745375.1. Next base: position 3,799,131 of record NW_024121766.1, read on the forward strand.
TATCCATTGTAGCATCAATGAATCTGTGGTGGACTGTGTGGTCTGTTGAAGAAAGCTGTTGACTCCCACTTATCTGAATTACTTACACCTGGCTTGACATAGCCGCTCCTCCTGAGCCTGGTTTGGCCTTTGTGAAACTGATAAAGCCAGGATGCACTGATCACACTAGGTCAAGCCCAGCTTTATCTCTTATCCTGGATTTCTAAATTCTGCTTTTGTGAAACAGCCCTCTGGTCATATTAGAGTCATTTTCTGTGTGCATCTTTCTTTTTTTAGAACAAAAACTTGAACATTATAACATTGCAACTTTAATCATAAGGTTTTTCCTTTATATTGCACATTTGTTTATTCATAACAAAATAAACCTAGGAATCAATCAATGCATTCATGTTAGAGTCGTTTTCTGTGTGCATCCTGTGTTTTCTTGTATTTTTACAGTACTGGCAGGACGGTTGCCAGCAAGTCACTGTATTTCGATTTCCAGTAGCTAGTCCAAGGCCGAAAAAAGGTCCTTTCCGTCCTTGGGCCGTAGGCAAACAGACTTGGGTTGGCGGACGAGCGATGGCGCCCCCGGGCCTCGCCGAAAGGAACTCTAACCCCCGATTCTTCACATGCTCAAGTGACTGAACTATCTTTGCATTGTAGAACACAGCGTCTTTTCGACATGATGTTGTACAGCTGAAGTTTTTGTGTTCTAGACTTCAAGTTTACACTTCCGACTGCACGTGCATTAACTAGGCGTGGCCAATATGCTTATGTTTTGTATCTACGTCACTACGAAACAGCTAATGACTCGTTTCAAAAACAATTCATTTCAGTCAACTCTCAATTTTGAAAGACAATAACTTTATATGCGGTGCACTTTCAGATATAAATCTTTGCAGGATGTCTTCATTCCCTTAGAGCTATATCCCACACCACATTTCAGTCAATCTTGACACCTTGTTTGGCTTATACATCCTTTAACATTCCCAGTTATTTAAGCCTCTAAATGTGTGTGTTGTGTGCCGTTATAACCAATCTTCAGGCAGTTTCAGGGGATTTATGTAACACGTTGGCCCCCCTTTTTTTTGTAGGGAAAGTGTTGGACATATAATTCAATAAATGCTATGTGGGATCTCTCAGCTTTGGAAGGGTCTAGAGCCTTCATTTTTGCACTCAGGTCTAAGTCTCATGGCCCTCTATCAGAATCCAGAGTTCCAAGAAAATCAGAGAAACTCAAAATTTTGACCCCCCGAAAAAAACGACAAGTGTACCCCTTTCGTTTTTTTTGGGCCGAGAAATAATTAAGTTTCTCCAATCTTCTCAAAACTCTGGATTCTGATAGAGGGCCATGAGACTTAAACCTAAGTGCAAAAATGGAGGCTCTAGACCCTTCCAGAGCTGAGATATTGAGATCCCACATAGCATTTATGCCATTATAAATATCTCAAAATCTCAGCTCTGGAAGGGTCTAGAGCCTCCATTTTTGCACTCAGGTCTAAGTCTCATGGCCCTCTATCATAATCCAGAGTTTCAAGAAGATCAGAGAAAGTCAAAATTTCGACCCGAAAAAAAAAAAAACGACAGTGGTACCCCTTTCGTTTTTTTTTCGGGTCGAAATTTTGAGTTTCGATATCTCAGCTCTGGAAGGGTCTAAAGCCTCCATTTTTGCACTCAGGTCTAAGTCTCGTGGCCCTCCATCAGAATCCAGACTTTCAAGAGGATCAGAGAAACTCAAAATTTTGACCCGAAAAAACAACAACAGTGGTACCCCTTTCATTTTTTTTTTCAGGTCAAAATTTTGAGTTTCGATATCTCAGCTCTGGAAGGGTCTAGAGCCTCCATTTTTGCACTCAGGTCAAAGTCTCATGGCCCTCTATCAGAATCCAGAGTTTCAAGAGGATCAGAGAAACTCAAAATTTCGACCCAAAAAAAAAAACCCGACAGTGGTACCCCTTTAATTTTTTTTCGGGTTGAAATTTTGAGTTTCGATATCTCAGCTCTGGAAGGGTCTAGAGACTTCATTTTTGCACTCAGGTCTAAGTCTCATGGCCCTCTTTTAGAATCCAGAGTTTAAAGAGGATCAGAGCAACTCAAGATTTTGACCCGAAAAAAAAAAAACGCCTGTGGTACCCCTTTCGTTTTTGTTTTTTTTTTGGGTAGCAATTTTGAGTTTCGATATCTCAGCTCTGGAAGGGTTTAGAGCCTCCATTTTTGCACTCAGGTCTAAGTCTCGTGGCCCTCTATCAGAATCCAGAGTTTTAAGAGGATCAGAGAAACTCAAAATTTTGACCCGAAAAAAACGACAGTGGTACCCCTTTCGGTTTTTTTTCGGGTCGAAATTTTGAGTTTCGATATCTCAGCTCTGGAAGGGTTTAGAGCCTCCATTTTTGCACTCAGGTCTAAGTCTCGTGGCCCTCTATCAGAATCCAGAGTTTTAAGAGGATCAGAGAAACTCAAAATTTTGACCCGAAAAAAAACGACAGTGGTACCCCTTTCGGTTTTTTTTCGGGTCGAAATTTTGAGTTTCGATATCTCAGCTCTGGAAGGGCCTAGAGCCTCCATTTTTGCACTCAGGCCTAAGTCTCATGGCCCTCTATCAGAATACAGAGTTTCAAGAAAATCAGAGAAACTCAAAATTTTGACCCAAAAAAAAACAAACGACATAGGTACCCCTTTCGTTTTTTTCGGGGCGAGAAATAATTAAGTTTCTCCAATCTTTTCAAAACTCTGGATTCTGATAGAGGGCAATGAGACTTAGACCTGAGTGCAAAAATGGAGGCTCTAGACCCTTCCAGAGCTGAGATATTGAGATCCCACGTAGCAGTTATGCCATTATAAATATTTCAAATCTCAGCTCTGGAAGGGTCTAGAGCCTACATTTTTGCACTCAGGTTTAAGTCTTTATATTTCCTGTTTTATATTTTGGGCTGAAGTGTGACCAAGATCTGGTTTTGATGAGATTCACACACTGACTGCGGTGTGTTTGTGTGTGTGCGTGTGCACCTGCTGTCTGGTCTAGTACACAGTAGTGCAGTGCGAGATCAGTGCTGTGTGTAATAAGCCCAGCAGTGTTTATGTGGATGAGCGTGTTGGCGGCTGATTGTGTCCTCTTCACATCCGTTCCTCCACTCCTCCAGCACCTGACTGCCAACACTCACTTCAGTCCCTAATATGAAGACATGTTGTGATGGATCCGTGTCAATATCGGGATTGTTTGGCCTATACGTCCTTTAACATTCCCAGTTATTTAAGCCTCTAAATGTGTGTGTTGTGTGCCGTTATAACCGATCTTCAGGCAGTTTCAGGGGATTTATGTAACACGTTGGCCCCCCCTTTTTTTGTAGGGAAAGTGTTGGACATATAATTCCATAAATGCAATGTGGGATCTCAATATCTCAGCTCTGGAAGGGTCTAGAGCCTTCATTTTTGCACTCAGGTCTAAGTCTCATGGCCCTCTATCAGAATCCAGAGTTCACAGAAGATCAGAGAAACTCAAAATTTCGACCCCCCAAAAAAAACGACATAGGTACCCCTTTCGTTTTTTTCAGGGCGAGAAATAATTATGTTTCTCCAATCTTCTCAAAACTCTGGATTCTGATAGAGGGCCATGAGACTTAGGCCTGAGTGCAAAAATGGAGGCTCTAGATCCTTCCAGAGCTGAGATATTGAGATCCCACGTAGCATTTATGCCATTATAAATATTTCAAAATCTCAGCTCTGGAAGGGTCTAGAGCCTCCATTTTTGCACTGAGGTCTAAGTCTTTATATTTCCTGCTTTATATTTTGGGCTGAAGTGTGACCAAGATCTGGTTTTGATGAGATTCACACACTGACTGTGGTTGTGGTTTGTGTGTGGCGTCTGCTGTCTGGTCTAGTACACAGTAGTGCAGTGCCAGATCGTGCTGGTGTGTAATAAGCCCAGCCGTGTTTTATGTGGATGAGTGCATGTTGGCGCTGATTGTGTCCTTTTCACATCCGTTCCTCCACTCCTCCAGCACCTAACTGCAAACACTCACTTCTGTCCATAATATGAAGACATGTTGTGATGGATCCGTGTCAATATCGGGATTCTGATAACACCTTGTTTGGCCTATACATCCTTTAACATTCCCAGTTATTTAAGCCTCTGAATGTGTGTGTTGTGTGCCGTTATAAGCATGAGATTATTACCATTTTTGCACTCAGGTCTAAGTCTCATGGCCCTCTATCAGAATCAAGAGTTTTAAGAAAATCAGAGAAACTCAAAATTTCGACCCGAAAAAAAAAAAAACAACAGTGGTACCCTTTTCGTTTTTTTTTCGGGCCGAAATTTTGAGTTTCGATATCTCAGGTCTGGAAGGGTCTAGAGCCTCCATTTTTGCACACAGGTCTAAGTCTCATAGCCCTCTATAAGAATCAAGAGTTTCAAGAGGATCAGAGAAACTCAAAATTTTGACCCGAAAAAAAAAACGACAGTGGTACCCCTTTCGTTTTTTTTTCGGGTCGAAATTTTGAGTTTCGATATCTCAGCTCTGGAAGGGTCTAGAGCCTCCATTTTTGCACTCAGGTCTAATTCTCAGGGCCCTCTATCATAATTCAGAGTTTCAAGAAGATCAGAGAAAGTCAAAATTTTGACCCGAAAAAAAAAAAACGACAGTGCTACCCCTTTCGTTTTTTTTTCGGGTCGAAATTTTGAGTTTCGATATCTCAGCTCTGGAAGGGTCTAGAGCCTCAATTTTTGCACTCAGGTCTACGTCTCGTGGCCCTCTATCAGAATACAGAGTTTCAAGAGGATCAGAGAAACTCAAAATTTTGACCCGAAAAAAAACGACAGTGGTACCCTTTCGTTTTTTTTTCGGGTTAAATTTTGAGTTTCGATATCTCAGCTCTGGAAGGGTCTAGAGCCTCCATTTTTGCACTCAGGTCTAATTCTCAGGGCCCTCTATCATAATCCAGAGTTTCAAGAAGATCAGAGAAAGTCAAAATTTTGACCCGAAAAAAAAAACGACATAGGTACCCCTTTCGTTTTTTTCGGGGCGAGAAATAATTAAGTTTCTCCAATCTTTTCAAAACTCTGGATTCTGATAGAGGGCAATGAGACTTAGACCTGAGTGCAAAAATGGAGGCTCTAGACCCTTCCAGAGCTGAGATATTGAGATCCCACGTAGCAGTTATGCCATTATAAATATTTCAAAATCTCAGCTCTGGAAGGGTCTAGAGCCTACATTTTTGCACTCAGGTTTAAGTCTTTATATTTCCTGTTTTATATTTTGGGCTGAAGTGTGACCAAGATCTGGTTTTGATGAGATTCACACACTGACTGCGGTGTGTTTGTGTGTGTGCGTGTGCACCTGCTGTCTGGTCTAGTACACAGTAGTGCAGTGCGAGATCAGTGCTGTGTGTAATAAGCCCAGCAGTGTTTATGTGGATGAGTGCGTGTTGGCGCTGATTGTGTCCTCTTCACATCCGTTCCTCCACTCCTCCAGCACCTGACTGCCAACACTCACTTCAGTCCCTAATATGAAGACATGTTGTGATGGATCCGTGTCAATATCGGGATTGTTTGGCCTATACGTCCTTTAACATTCCCAGTTATTTAAGCCTCTAAATGTGTGTGTTGTGTGCCGTTATAACCGATCTTCAGGCAGTTTCAGGGGATTTATGTAACACGTTGGCCCCCCCTTTTTTTGTAGGGAAAGTGTTGGACATATAATTCCATAAATGCAATGTGGGATCTCAATATCTCAGCTCTGGAAGGGTCTAGAGCCTTCATTTTTGCACTCAGGTCTAAGTCTCATGGCCCTCTATCAGAATCCAGAGTTCACAGAAGATCAGAGAAACTCAAAATTTCGACCCCCCCAAAAAAAACGACATAGGTACCCCTTTCGTTTTTTTCAGGGCGAGAAATAATTATGTTTCTCCAATCTTCTCAAAACTCTGGATTCTGATAGAGGGCCATGAGACTTAGGCCTGAGTGCAAAAATGGAGGCTCTAGATCCTTCCAGAGCTGAGATATTGAGATCCCACGTAGCATTTATGCCATTATAAATATTTCAAAATCTCAGCTCTGGAAGGGTCTAGAGCCTCCATTTTTGCACTCAGGTCTAAGTCTTTATATTTCCTGCTTTATATTTTGGGCTGAAGTGTGACCAAGATCTGGTTTTGATGAGATTCACACACTGACTGTGGTGTGTTTGTGTGTGTGCGTCTGCTGTCTGGTCTAGTACACAGTAGTGCAGTGCCAGATCAGTGCTGTGTGTAATAAGCCCAGCAGTGTTTATGTGGATGAGTGCATGTTGGCGCTGATTGTGTCTTTTCACATCCGTTCCTCCACTCCTCAGCAACCTAACTGCAAACACTCACTTCTGTCCATAATATGAAGACATGTTGTGATGGATCCGTGTCAATATCGGGATTCTGATAAACACCTTGTTTGGCCTATACATCCTTTAACATTCCCAGTTATTTAAGCCTCTGAATGTGTGTGTGTGTGCCGTTTATAAGCATGAGATTATTACCATTTTTGCACTCAGGTCTAAGTCTCATGGCCCTCTATCAGAATCAAGAGTTTAAGAAAATCAGAGAAACTCAAAATTTCGACCCGAAAAAAAAAAAACAACAGTGGTACCTTTCGTTTTTTTTTCGGGCCGAAATTTTGAGTTTCGATATCTCAGGTCTGGAAGGGTCTAGAGCCTCCATTTTTGCACACAGGTCTAAGTCTCATAGCCCTCTATAAGAATCAAGAGTTTCAAGAGGATCAGAGAAACTCAAAATTTTGACCCGAAAAAAAAAACGACAGTGGTACCCCTTTCGTTTTTTTTTCGGGTCGAAATTTTGAGTTTCGATATCTCAGCTCTGGAAGGGTCTAGAGCCTCCATTTTTGCACTCAGGTCTAATTCTCAGGGCCCTCTATCATAATTCAGAGTTTCAAGAAGATCAGAGAAAGTCAAAATTTTGACCCGAAAAAAAAAAAACGACAGTGCTACCCCTTTCGTTTTTTTTTCGGGTCGAAATTTTGAGTTTCGATATCTCAGCTCTGGAAGGGTCTAGAGCCTCAATTTTTGCACTCAGGTCTACGTCTCGTGGCCCTCTATCAGAATACAGAGTTTCAAGAGGATCAGAGAAACTCAAAATTTTGACCCGAAAAAAAACGACAGTGGTACCCCTTTCGTTTTTTTTTTCGGGTTGAAATTTTGAGTTTCGATATCTCAGCTCTGGAAGGGTCTAGAGCCTCCATTTTTGCACTCAGGTCTAATTCTCAGGGCCCTCTATCATAATCCAGAGTTTCAAGAAGATCAGAGAAAGTCAAAATTTTGACCGAAAAAAAAAACGACAGTGGTACCCCTTTCGTTTTTTTTTCGGGTCCGAAATTTTGAGTTTCGATATCTCATCTCTGGAAGGGTCTAGAGCCACCATTTTTGCACTCAGGTCTAATTCTCAGGGCCCTCTATCATAATCCAGAGTTTCAAGAAGATCAGAGAAAGT